>JAXBDA010000128.1:0-116639 GCA_036023075.1 Gaultheria prostrata | reverse complement strand
CATTTGCTCCAGTAGCAAAGATGAACTCTGTGCGAGCTCTACTTTCTTGTGCTGCCAATTTGAATTGGCCTCTCCAACAGTTTGATGTGAAGAATGCATTCCTCCATGGTGAGTTAGAGGAGGAAGTATATATGGCTATTCCACCAGGTTTTTCTTCATCTCAGACTGAGGGAAAGGTGTGTAGATTGAAAAAAGCTCTTTATGGGTTGAAGCAGTCACCTCGTGCTTGGTTCGGCAGGTTTTCAAAGGCTATGTTGAGGTTTGGATACAAACAAAGTCATGCAGATCATACTATGTTCATCAAGAAAGATGCTGGTAAGATTGATGTCCTTATTGTTTATGTTGATGATATAATAATGACAGGCAATGATGTGGATGAAATTCTTAATCTCAAGTCTAGTCTGGCTCAAGAGTTCGAGATTAAGGATTTGGGGTCTCTAAGATACTTTCTTGGAATGGAAGTGGCAAGGTCTGACAGAGGTATTTTTATCTCCCTACGGAAGTATATACTTGACCTATTGGAAGAAACAGGTATGTTGGGTTGTAGACCTGCTGATTCTCCTATTGAGGCCAATCATCAGCTTAGTGGAGATGTAGGGGAGCGCACTGATAAGGAGAGATATCAGCGACTGGTAGGTCGACTGATATACTTAGCTCACACTAGACCAGATGTCACATATGCAGTGGGCGTTGTTAGTCAGTTTATGCATGATCCTCGCACTTCACACCTGGATGCAGTTTATCGCATTTTGAGGTATCTCAAATCAGCTCCGGGGAAAGGGATTTTGTTCTCTAATCACGGTCACCTGCGGTTGGAAGCATTTACTGATGCTGATTGGGCTGGTTCTGTAGATAATAGACGCTCTACTTCTGGCTATTGCACTTTCCTTGGGGGAAATTTGGTTACTTGGCGAAGTAAGAAGCAATAAGTCGTTGCCAGGTCTAGTGCAGAAGCGGAGTATAGAGCTATGGCTCATGGTGTTTGTGAGCTCTTGTGGCTCCAAACCTTCTTGCATGATTTGGGATTTTTTGACAGTGGTCCTATGAAACTCTACTATGACAATAAAGCTGCCATAAACATTGCTCACAATCCTGTTCAACATGACAGAATGAAACATATAGAGATTGACAGGCATTTCATCAAGGAAAAGTTGAGCGAGGGGTTGATATGTATGCCTTTTGTGCGATCTGAAAATCAATTAGCTGACATTTTCACAAAAGGGCTTGGCAGTAAGAGTTTCCACCCCATTGTGTTCAAGTTGGGCTTGATTGATATCTTCGCACCAACTTGAGGGGGAGTGTTAAGTTGTGGGTGTAAACGTGTAATTAGTCTGTATTTATTTACTAGTGTAATTAGATTAGTAGTTTAGGGTCATAGTGTAATTTTATCTTTTTCCCTCTTGTATAAGTACTACGTAATGAGAAGAGAACCCTAATCTTTTTGCCTCTCAATACAATTGTTTGAGTTTACACTTACTTACAGGTTGCTGCACTGCAACCACCAAATATGGCATCAAGGACTCAACGTGAGATATTTTTGGCCCCTAGCCGTTGCCCTCCTACCAAAGTTTCGATTTCCACCACAAACGAAAATAAGGAAGTTAGTGTTTGTGAATCTCATGAGGTTGTGGAAAAATCTAGTACAGATGGGACAGCTTCAGCTGGCATAATTGGAAACCTCTCCCTTGATGCTTTATCACAAGTCAAGAGAGCTCTACAGAAGGCGTTAGAAGAGAAGCAGAAGCAACTGCCAGTGGTAATCTACGACACCTTTCGATATTTTGGTTCTGTTTGTGTTATTTGATCCGTATTAGTTGTGCATATTGTTCTTTGTTTCATTTCTTACTCCTTATGCAATTGATGAAATGCTCTGAATTTGGTCATTTGGTTAAATAAGGGTGGAAGCTCAGAAAGTAGCCCTCAAGTGGGGTCAAAGGACGGTCTAAAAGTCTCATCCTCTACTCCTGGATTACTGCCAGAAGCTGTGACTGCATCCCATTTGGAAGTTGTAAAATATTCACAAGAGGTTGCTGCGCAGTTTCCTCCTCTTCTAAAACTATTTTCGGAACAAATGCCATCAGGGCTAATCTATCAAACAAACCCTTCCAAGGCCCCTGTTCTCCTTTTGGACACACTGGGTAGGGAAATAGATGAGCATGGAAATGTGGTAGACACAACCAAAGTAACCCTGATCACCCTTAAGGTTTTCCCTTGTTTCTGTGCTCACTCTCTTTTAGGTTTCTTTTTTGTTCTTGCTTACGATCTTGAAATTTTCCAGGTCAACATTAAGCATCAGAATAAAGAGCCATTCCAACCTCTTGAACCTGAAATTGATGTGGATCCAGGAAGAAATACTCATTTAGATGCGAGGATTGGTACTAATCCCAAAAGGAAGAGGAGGACAAGTTTTCAGTTTGTAGAGGAGGGCACATGGTCGAAAGAGGCAGAGATCATTAAACTGAAGGTTTTAAGTTTTTTTTTTTTTTTTTGGCATAGCTTTTTTCTCTAATGTTGTCTCCAGATTTTGATGTTTTGATTGGTGTTGGCATTAATGTCAAAGACAATTTAGAGAGGCACAAACCGAAGAGCTAAAGGCAAAGCAGACACAGCTAGCAAAGGCTGAGCCTGGGGGGAATCCAAACCTTATAGAGGTGTCAGAGAGAGTTTCCATCAAAGAAGAATCAAAGGAACCAATCCCTGAAATTGAGTGGTGGTATGTGTCTTTGTTTTCTGATGTCATGATTGGTTTACTTGGTTATTCCTTGCAATGGGGAAGGCTGGTTTTGTTGGCGTTACCTTTATATTAGCATATTATGGTGAAATTATTTTCTGTTCCAGCAACCTAGGTTACATGGACTTGGGTGTAATATCGTGTGTCTGGATCGAATCGGCTAACCTTCCTAGATTTAAATCTTAGTAGCATTTCAAACCAAATTTTCCTAATTATGCATTAACTGAAATTGTCCTAATTATGCATTAACTGAACCCAACATTGGAAACAAGCCCAAAAGGAAACGCAAGTAAGTTATGTCAAAGAAACTAGCTATTGAGCTGCAGGACAAAAGCCCTTTAGTTCTTCAAAGAATACATTTTGCAGGCCCAAATCACTACCTTTGTGCCGGACACATCCCACACCCTTACCCATGTCACCATTTGGTATTTGGTTCAGTTTTCCCATTTTTTTAAGGGCTACACTGGAATTGCGAACTTTAGTGATGGTGGTTGAAACACTTTTTTGGTTAAAAGAGTTTTCTTTTGTATATGCACTACAAGCAGCTCTGATTGCTCTACTTTTGCTGTTTTCTGCTTTTCTAAAACACTGAATTTGTTTTTATCCAGGATGCACCTGGTGGTTCAACTTTTTTTGAGTACTTAGAAGTGTTTTTTTGTTTCACCACTCTTGTAACTAGCTTGCTGTTGATGTTGGCTGCTGCAGCGTGACACTTTTACTAATTATGCTTAATTTCTTAGGGATCACTATCTCTTGCTTTCTGGTACATACGCTGACATCACTGATGCTAACACGGCTGAAGGTAAACTGAACATGGAGAAGATCACCATCTACATAGAACACCCTACTAATCTGCCCCCTACTGAACCAGCTCCACCACTGCCTCGACTCCTGGAACTAACCAAAGAGGAGCAGAGGAAACTCCGTAAACAGCAGCGTCAAGCTCGGGAAAATTATAAGCAGGCGATGATTGCACAAGCCCTATTAGAACCTCCAAAACAAATAGTCAAAATGAGCAATCTCATGAAAATTCTTGGCTGAGAATCAACTCAAGAGCCCACCAGGCTTGACATAAAAATCAGGAAGGCAGCAATTGAGCGCGAACAAGCTCATGACGATCGCAACGCTGCGCGCAAACTGACTCCAAATGAACGCTGCGAGAGGAGGAATAGGAAGCTTTTTGGAGATCCGGATGTCCCGGAGATAATAGTTTCGGTGTACAAGGTCAATAATGAGCTTTCCTACGCGCAGACCCAATTCAAGGTTAATGTTAATGCCCATGAAAACAGGTTGACCGGATGTGCCGTTATTTCGGATGGTATTAGTGTCGTGGTTGTTGAAGGTGGGAAGAAGTCTACTAAAAGGTATCAGAATCTTATGCTAAGGCGTATCGACTGGGCTTCTGCTGGGGAAAATGGAGATGAGGATGTGGGCAACACTGTCAACAAGTGTGTGCTAGTATGGCAAGGGAGTGTTGCTAAACCCAGTTTTGATAAGTTTTGTGTCCACAAATGCAGGACCGAAGCAGCGGCTCATAAGGTGTTTTCTGATGTTGGGGTTTCACATTATTGGGATCTTGCTTTTAGCATCACAGATGACCACATGTAAGTGAAGGAGCTCCTTTGGTGAAAGTAAAACCCTGAACGCATCAGTGGATCATTGTGGCCATTATTAGTTGCTTAATTTCTACCTTACATTATTTCAACTTTCAAGATTTGGCAAGTTGTTGAGCTGACTGTTATTTTTTTTCATGCAAACCGCACGATTGAATGAGATGACTTGTTGTTTTTTTTTTTGATATGGAAAAAAGCCCTGTATGGCAGCTGACTAGCTACTGATTTTATCAAAATGGTTGTTGGAGTTTATTGATCCAAAATTTGCAAGCTGCAACCGATAGATGTGATGTTTTATAGAGTATTGCTTTTGAAATGAATCCTCTCCCGGCCTTAATTTGGATTATTCATTTGCTGCAATTAATGGTTTGGATTTGTTCAATAACTCTTACTGATAAAAGTTTCCGAGCAAATCTGAACCATTGATTACTAACATATGATTTAGATTTAGATTTAGTTTGTCCTGTCTATTCCAAAACTTGGACCAGAGAGGCTCCTAACCCTACTTTTTCAATTGTGCCGAAGCTTCATGCATGTGTTATTCATTAAACACATTGTAGTATGTGAGAGCAAAGAGTCAAGTCATACGACTTGTGAACCAAACCCTTGCCCTTTTCTTGAATTCAAATTCTAAATTTGGATAAAAACTCATTTATACTTTTGACTTGACTCTACATCCAATAGAGTTTTACTCACGTGGAGAGACCCAGATTTCTACTCAAACTTTCAAAAGTTATTTTGTGCTATTAAAGTGGATGAGTTTGCTATTAATACATTTTTGTTAATCAAACTTGGATAGATTTGAGTTTATTAATTGGAGTGTTTTCAAACGATGAAGTTTTAGAGCAGTTTCCAGAAAAATTTGTAGTGAAGGTTGAAGTGAAAAGGGGTCATTGACTATCCTTTGGACACAAATATTGAAAATGATTATTTATCGGGACACCCTCTGTAAGTTAATGTTTTTCACCAGACACCCCTGCAAGAAAAAAATCTACGACGAACCCCCTCTAACTTCCAAATTTTACCCTAAGACCCCATCCGTTAGCCTTCCGTCTCGAAACTCACCTCCTTTAACTTCCAAATTTTACCCCAAGACCCTCTCTGTTAGCCTTCCGTCTCGAAACTCAAAGTTCAGGGTCATGTTTTGATGATCCAAACCATTCAATTTGTTTAAAACATGTTTTTAAGGGTACACGCGAAAATTCTGCTCAAAATATGTCTGCTAAGTGCTCGATCCAAACAAATATGTATTAATGAAAAACTTTTTGGATCAAGCACTTCCCGTTCATATTTTTAGCTAATTTCTTGCGAGTACCCATTAAAACATGTTTTAAAGAACTTGAATGGTTTGGATCATCCAAACATGACCCCGAATTTTGAGTTTAGAGACGGATGGCTAACGGAAGGGGTCTTAAGGTAAAATTTGGAAGTTAGAGGGGGTTCGTTGTAGGTTTTTTTCTTGCAGGGGGTGTCGGATGAAAAACGTTAACTTACAGTGGTGTCCCGGTAAATAACCCTATTGAAAAAATCAATCTCTTTCACTTAATTTCACGATAATGGAGCACATTTGTATGCAGTATCCTTCACAAACTGGAGTTAAAAGGTAGTATTTTGGTATTGTATGCTTTCCTATCTTGTTGCTACTATCTGGTATCCGAATTTTCACCAGCTATTTCAGACCATCATTTGTGCGGATGCACGTGGACCTCACAAAATATTGAGGTTCACTTGTATGTTAGAAAGTTCCAAATACATCTCTATTGGGGATCTGCGCAATTATATCTGTTTACCAAACATTGTTCGTATTGGTAGAAGACAAATTTTGACAGTTTCTTTAGACATCTCTAGTGAATTTCTCACTCGATATCTATACGACACCCCAGACTTGTGCCTTTTACAAGTCAAAGGTTGTCAAGTTTTGGAAGTATTAGAAATCAAAAAAATATTAATGAATGAGGATAGTGATTTGCAAATTTATTAAGTTACCTATTCGGCATGCAAGCACGCAAGTTTTTCTCCAAGCGTACAAGTTGTCATATATTTGATCACCCAACTCATTAATTTATCAAAAAAATCTATAGAAAAGGTGGACATTCATTTTCCATAACGTGAGAGACAAGAGAGTGAAATAAGAATATTAGTAATATGTTTATTAAAAACACTTGGCATTTGCCCGGAATAAGAATATTATATTTGTTACATCTGTTTTCCCCACTCAATTGTGTCACAAAATTCTTAGTTGTCATTGTGTGAGGTCACCGTTCAAATTTATGAAACAACGCCTAACAGAGGAATCTAACTCTACTAACATACTAATTCAATCGTTTAGCAAAAAGTTATCCTTTTGTGTACTAAAAATAAAGGACTTTTGTCATTTTTTTTAATTTGAAAAAGAACTATCTGATTAGTTCATGTTGTAGATCTTATTTATCGAGATGATAAACCATGTTAAGAATCATGAGAATCGATTGAGGAATGATACATAATCGAAATCGATTTAAGTGAATTTTTTTTCCTGCTAAGAGATGTGCCTACACTGGATCAAAATCAATTTTAGCTGAATAAAATTGAAATTCACGAGGGCGAGGGGGAGAGCGAGAGAAAGAGAAGCTGGGTACTCTTTGCCGGGCTGGTGACGATCCAGAGAAGATAATGGAATCACGACACACTCTCTGATCGTAAGTGTCTCTTCTCTTTTGGTTTATGTGATTTTTGTTTTGGGTTCTCAGTCGTAGTTTCTTTGCCGAGCTGACGATGATTCAGATTTTGGTTTAAGCTTTAGCTGAAGCCTGAAATTACACAGAGTCCAAAACATTTCCAAGTGTAGCACAAGTCACTTGCACCGAAAAGGCGAAAATACCTCTCTATCAGTTCCATATGTGGATAGAAAGATAGATCCATCCCTCTTATGCTATAGTGTTGATATGTAAACATTCAAACCTTCGATTTCAAGAACTGTGCTGAGAATAATCCTATCTTTTGTGCAAAAAATGGTTCTCAACGATAGAATATCAGAACCTCAGTGCCCTGCAATTTGTTCTGACTCTGAGTAAGGGAGAGGAGTATCTACTCACACTACTCGAGAAACCAGGGACGGAGCCAGGTTTTGGCTAAGGGGGTTGCACTTTTCGATGGAAGTCCACTAATTGTTGTTCATGAAAATACAAAGCGAAAGTGTACCGTAAAATCAAGCTTTATCTTGAATTTCATTTTTTTGTTTTACAAATAACAAATGTTTGATTCAACTATCTCATGGTCTTTGAATGAAACACCATATGAAAAGTTGTACCGCCAAGAGAGTGCTATAAATGATCCATATGCTACTGGACCTTCCTGAGGTCCTGATCCGCGCACTCTTGAGAAATTCCTTGGAAGGATTCCAATGATTTTCAATTTTGTTATCCTTTCTCCCAATGGTTACTATGTTCAAGGAAATATCTTCGGCTTTCCTGACACTGGTGGCCAGATTTGATTCTTAGACCATAAAGGTATTAAGTATTTTAGTTCCCTCGCATTTGGATAATCTCCAAATATTAACTTTCTTACGTTTACCAACCTCAGGTTGTACACATTTTGGAGCAAGTTCTTGCAATGGAGAAGGAAATGCTTCTGCGTACCAAGCAGTAAGGGCTTGATAATATTCTTCATATTCTCATTGTGAGTGTTGCATTAGTTGAAAAAACCTATTTCTTTGAAATTACTAGCTTTGTGTTTTGTGTTCCTTTTTTAATGCTTGTCTTTGCTGTTTTCCCATACTGTGAACATTATGATCGACCTACTTCACCATGCCTATACTATACAGAGTTGTTCATGGGATTGATTTGTGCAATCCCAAATTCAATATTGTCTCATGAGGGGCCGATATGTCCATCTACCACCTTCACACATAGAAGGACAAGAGATTGACTAAGTTCCACCCTGAAATCGAAGAGCTTCACTTTAGCTACGTCCAGGATGAAAAGCAATCTCTTTTCTTTTCCTTTTTACTGTTTTTCATTGTATATATTTTGTTCTATTATTTATTTTCTTTCGATTCAGAAAGACTACGAAGCACTAATTTTTGGCACACTTAGCTTGTAAATGGTTTTAAATAGTTTATGAAAGATACTTGATATCTTACAATAGGGCCACTGGCAAAGGGTTTATGACTTTCAAGAAACCCAAGCGCTTAGCATATTTATTCCTATGTTTTTCTCTCGCGCTCATGGTTGTAAATGCGTTGTGTTTCTCTTTGTATGTTTGTCTTATATTTTCTTTTTCTTTTGGAGGATTCTTGTTTTTAAAATGTTAGTTGTGTTGGTTTTTTTTTAGGGATAGAATTGTTTTTTTGAAAATTTGGTTTGCAATTAATGTTCTATGTTAAAATCTGCACAGAGAATGGAAATTGTTTCTCCAGTTTGAAGATCGAACTATGAACTTTAAGATGTCTGTATTTTTTTTTAAGATATGCGTGTGCTTGGGTCATGCCTGGTAATGAGCCAAATTGACGCGTTTTATGAAGTTTGGAAGTTGTTTTCCATACGAGAGGATTTATTTTTCCCTCAAGGTACAGGCCTCTTGTAGTTCCATTTTTTTTTGTGTGTTTAATATTGGCAGGCTTAGTGATGTCACATGACATTTTTTTGGGTGTTTATACTTATATTGGCAGGCTTCGTGATGTCACATGACATTTTTCTTTCAGAAAAAATGATCACAATTAAGCTTTTATAATCACTTCTGATTTTGCTACTTACTATTTTACCAAATGGTGCATTTTGTGCGTCAATGTCAAGCTTTGGCTAGCTGACACCCTTCAATTCAGCTCAAATTTGGTGTAATCGCATTAACTATTCCTTGAAGTTAAATCTCTGATATGGAACAGTCTGACTTGTGGGGACCAGCACAGGTACCATTTTAATGATCCGATCCGTTTATGTTGCTATGCAAAAAATTAGGATAATTGCATAGTAGTAAGTGCCTGATCGAATATTGGAAAAGTAGAATGGCTGAAATTTCTGATCGTTAAACGTTTTTCATGATAAAGGGGATTTATAAAATGGCTACTGTTGTATGATTAAGCTAATTTTTTTATGAATGTACTAAATATGGAACTTGCGACATGGACGACTCGGATCGGACCATCAAAATGGGACTCGTGGCGGATAAGCAGAGCTCTTATCTTAGACTGGTATAAACATTTGTTTGGGCATATAGGCATGCAGTTGATCTTACTTCATGCGTTCAACTATTTCTGGCAGGATGGGGATGAGATGAGCGTTTACTTTACTGAGCTTTATTAACGCTTAGCTGATAAAGCAGATCGTTCTGGAAACCTGATTACTGCTTATTTAACAGATGGGGTCACATGATTGACAATGCTTTCCTGATCGTGACTGGAACCTTGCATGGAAGAGATATTCAGGAACTGCTAGAGAAATGCCACCCTTTAGGCATGTTTGATAGGTAATGAATGTATCCTCAATGGTTGTTTGTAATTTTGTCTTACCTACTACCGTATAAAAATATAATGTCTTACCTACTAATGACTAATGAGGTCGTGCTTGTCTTGATTTTTCCCTCAGCCTTGCGACTTTGGCAGTCCCTCAAAATATGCGGGAGCTCTATAAGCTTGTTCTTGTTGACACACCAGTGGCTCCATACGTCCCTGAGTGTATCACGTCCGATGTACTAATTACTATTCATGTCTCCTTCCCACTTCTTTGTATGATGACGCAATAACACAGAGATTTACTGGTCTAAGGCCAGGAAAAACTTGAATGTCTGATGAATGATGTAGACTGTAAAAGGTCATGTAGAGTAATTACATAACAAGTACATCAATAACAATACTGTAATGGTGTTTCTTTCAAATTAGGTAAAAACAAAAATGATTTATATCTTTCTATTGGACTTGCAGTTGCAATTTTATTCGTGCGATCAATAATACTTAAATGGCTCCTCATATGTAATGTAAATATCAGGAGGACAACATTTTGAAATTTTTTCCATAGATGAACTTAGTTTTACTTAACTACTCTGTCAGAATAATTTTGAAATCCAGTATATTACATCATGCTTTTTGCCTTACATTCAAAATCCTACATCACTGGCAGGATCTGGATGACATGAACATTGAAATAATGAGGAATTCAATGTACAAGGCATACCTTGAGGATTTCTACAGTTTTTGTCAGGTTAGAGTTAACTGCCCGATGTGTAAATGTTTGTTTCATTCTCTTACTTGTAAAGGTTGCCGTTTCCTTTTTTCACCTACTCAAGTCTATGTGAATTTTCCAAATAGGAACTTGGTGGAGCCACTGCAGAGATCATGTCTGGCCTCCTTGGCTTTGAAGCTGACAGAAGAGCTGTTAATATCACCATCAACAGGTGGTATCTCTGTTCAGAAATTCGTAATTGTTGATTTCCATTATTTCACCAGAAATGGTAGTCTATTAGTTGAACTTACTAACACTTTTCTTTTTGGTCATTTTTGTTGATGCAACATTGGCACTGAGCTTACTCGAGATGATCGTAAGAAGTTATACTCCAAGTTTGGTTTACTGTAGGCTTTCTGTCAACAATTTTTTTCCCCCCAGCTTCTGAGTTTATATGCCCTTGTACAGCTTCTTTTTAATGATGGTTATGTATGAAACAGTTACCCTTACGGTCATGAGGAACTTGCTATAAGTGAGGATATAGACCAGGTTTCCTTCTTTTCCTTAATGAAAGCTCAATTACAAAATGAAGCTTTTTCTACTTAATTTTTGGTTTATATGTACAGGATTAGGATACGATTTATGTTTTCTTTATAACTTCTTAAAATGATGGATATCATTCTTAAAAAGCCAACTGCGTAGTGAATTATGAAGTATAAAGAAATTGAAATTACCACAATCTGCAATTTAGTGAACTTCAAAACTGAAATTCTGTTGGGTTGCCTAGGCAGCTTCTAAACATTGCCGGTTCAAAACCTGAAGTAGTTTTCACATGTTGCAATATCTAAAAGAGGCTGCTGAATCCAGTCTTCTTTCGTGGAGCCGCAATATTTCCTCTCACGAGGGATTTACCACATCAGAGGGTGGTTATGTTTTCAGAGAGGTTTGGATTTATCAATTTCCATTGACAATCATGGTGCTTGCTATAAACTCCATTGGTGTTTTCTATGAAGTTTCTATGTACTTCATTCCAGTTCTGGTTTTTTCTGTATATTTACTCCATTTCAATGCTTTTTGAAAAAAAAAAAAAATGGTCGCGTGTGGAAAGAATACATTAATGTCCGCGAACAATGCGTCACTCAGTTGAGTGGGAATCACACATACAAAAAATATGTTTGCAGTTTTTGCGAAAACTGCAGAAATGGCGGAATGAGTAAATCTCTTACCTACGAAACAGTTGGTTGTTGAATCTGGTCAACAAATGGATTCTTGGACAAATTGTTTTTGCGCATACAATTTGTTGTTCTAGCAGCTCCACAAATTTTGGCTCACCCTATACATTACCAGTTGAGTGGGACTGGGCATCAGTAATATCTAGTTTTGTCTTAAAAATCTGCGAATTTTGTTTATGGCAGACATATATTTCTACAATTTCTGTCACACGTTCGTTCTGTCATGGAAAAATCCACTCCTTACCAGTCCATAACTACCAAATTATCCTACCGAGAGAGCCAGATGCTTGAGAAGGCATTCGATGAAGAGGAGGTGAAGAGGCTCTGCTTAGTATTTGATCAACAGGTTTGTGTTTCTCTGTACCTTGAGAGTGAGATATTCAGATCAGATGTTTATTTTAGTTGCTTCCCATGTGTGCACTGAAGCACCTTTCAAAAGTTTCACTGTAGATAGATATTGATTCACCTTCTACTCACTTTGTTTGATTGGTTTCTCTTGTATTTGGGATCAGAACGGTTAGATCCCGGTTAGATCCTTCGCCTTTTCTATTTCGTTTTCTTTGCCCAAATCTTTGATCCAATAACAGCACTAGCTATGTTCGGACCTTGGATTTGTAAGGAATTTGCCACGGGAAAGGAAAATAATAGTGAACCCAATAGCTTCTTTACTTGATTATCTTATCTTTGCCTTTTCCTCTCCCCCGCATATTCCTCTTCAAATCTTTTGATCCAAATGCAGCCTTACGTCGTACATTTGATTGCTTATCTCCAATTTCGTTTATGATGGATTACCGGGTTTCCTTTTTTCTGAGATGCAGTTCCACTTTGCTGTGTTCTATGCATGCATGCATGAAGTTGAAGGGGCTGGAGTTCAGGAACCTGGTGTGGATATCTGAATGTGTGGCTCAGAACCAGAAGTCCAGAGTTCGTGACAACCTTGTTTTCATACTTTAGTTCATTGAAAACCAGATTGAAATCGACTCGCTCCGATTACATACTTGCCTGTAAATCCCACTCCCATTAGAGTCGTTTGTTAAGATTACTAGACGCTGTTTCATTGGAATATAATGGAATGTGAGTTGAATAAATACATTGGTTAAGTGCAGATTACAAAAGGATGTTGTGATTCTTGAACTTGTAAAATTTTGCAGTAGAAGTAAAATCTGAAAAAAGAAAGTTGATTCATTAATTTCTCCAACCTCTGTAACTGAAGAGGATGACAACGATGAGACTTATTGTAGCGAAATTTCACGTGAAATGAATAAATATGGTCCATTTTTGTTTACTTGAGCTCGTTAAGGGTAAGCCCTTAAATAATTTCTCCCTTAACGAGGCCACGGAACAAAAAATGGACCATCCGATCTATAATGTGGCCCGGAGACAAAAGTTGATCATCCAAAAGCATTTTCGATGGTTTGGATTTTAAATAAACTATTCGTGCATCTTAATCGTTCAAAAGCATTTTCGACGGTCCGGATTTTAAATAAACTATTTGTGCAAATAGTTTATTTAAAATCCAGATCATTAATTTATGAGATAGACGGTTAAGATGCGTTGCGTGCATATGGCGTAAGCTAGTTGTGCGCACCTATAGCCGCATTGTTGCCAACAAAAGCTACAGCAGATTATGAAGGCAAAAAGTAGGATCAGAGAGAGGAGAAAGAGGCAGTCAGTGGTGACACTGCATTCACAAAGATGTCTCGGTTACTACTATCATCCACTCTACTTTCTGCTATCACCACTCCCTCCGAGTCCACCCGGGTTCATTTCCCAACTCACCTCCATAACAAGAGCAATAAGAAGACGGCTTCTCTGACTCGGAAGGAGCGACTCGGTTTCAACCCTGCTTTTCGGTTCAGGACCTTCCATAGACCCTCCTCCCCTCACTGCTGCTTAGCCACTCCTGTCGAGGGCGCCACTTCTTCTTCTCAGGTTCCTTGTTCTCTCCTTTCCCCCCAGAATCTATGCATTTTTTCATCCGTTTGGTTTTACCAAGAAAAGGCAATAGAAAGAAGAATTGAATGTAAAGAAGAGACAAGAAGATGTTAAATTCAACTGGGTAACTTGTTGTCTGGTCTTGTTTGCAAATTTTCTAGGTCCACAAACTTTTCTTTGTTTAAATAGGGAGGTGTTCGAGTCTTGGCGCCCGCAGTAGGAGGCTTTTTTTGATTCATTTTCGATACATATTTGGTTTAGAAATGTAGGCGCGAAGAATCGAACGCTAGACCTAGATATAACGAGCTGAACTTAATTACCACCGAACCACAACAGCGCTATTCGTTAAGGTGTTGACATACTTAATATATAACATATTCTAAGATTTGGGGGCCCTATTTTCCGACCAAAAACCGGGGGCCCTAAGCGGCGGCTTGGTAGGCTTATGCCCAGGGCCGGCCCTGGGTGTGACAACCCTAATGTCCCACATCAACTAAGTATGACGTATGTATATAATATACTCTCTTGGACACCAACTCCTTGTAAGCCGATTTTTATCAGGAGGGTTAGTAGGATGCGTGAAAAGTATTCCGAAACCACCGGGGTCTCACACGGTAAATATAAAGCTGACTCATGTTGGATGATGTTAGACAAGGACGGAGTCACGGAGGCATGATTTCAAAGTTGGGTGTGCGAATAATGAATAATATCTTTAGTCACATACGTAAGGCGATATCGATATCAATATCTAACAATGTACTTTCTAGCTTTTCATTTTTAATTTTTTGACTTTTTGACTTTTTGGATTATGGTCAGAATGTGTTTTGAATTTGGGAGGAGTGTTTGAGAGAATTGTGCAGAATGCATTTTGCAAGTGGAAAATGTGAGTAGGGAATGTGAAAAGTAGCTCAGCACCTCGTTTTGACTTCTATTCTCTAAATTGAAAAACAAAGAACTCATTATCTGAAAATGTGTTTTGGGGGACAACCCCAAACACCCAAAAGGTGATAAGTAGAATTGGAAAATGCAAAAAATTGGGGGCCAAACAGCCTCATCGTACATATTTTCAATTAACATGTACAATTACGGAGCTATAGTTGTACGTAATTGTAGATGCATGCACTCTTGTGTGCATTCATATCTAATCCAAAAGGTGAAATACTGAATTAGTGTTAACTATTTTATAGATGCATACAATTAGGAGGACTTGCTTACCCAAAAAAAAAAAAAAAAAATCTTAGGAGGACTATTATTGAAAAATTCAAAAGAAAACGGACTAATTTAAAAGACGTTGGACGGGCGAACTTATAGAACAAAACTTTGGTGGGCAGTGGCCGGGGCTCATCCGCCCCTTAGTCCCCATCCTTGGTTGGACAGTGGACACGTATGTGTTTGGATCTATGCACATATGTCAGTGTCTGTATAGGTTATTAAAAAGTGGCTTCAAAGAGTAACGAGTTTTTCCAGTTTGGCTCGTTTATCTTCACAACTCGAGCAAGGTTTATTTCAAGCTGAACTTGGCTGGTTGAAGCAAGTTGGTTTGTTTTATAGTCCTACGAGAAAACAGCAATGAAAGATGTGTAATATTATTGTTTACTCTGTTATTTCTATAGAGTAGTGCCAATAGGCATTAGCACTCCTTGAAGATTCATAAATTGTTAAACAATACGTAGTTGGTTTTATTACTTTAGTGAATGGAAAATTTTCTTGTCAATTGCATCTTTCTCAACAGACTTAAAGATTTTCATATTATTTTTACTAACAGTTTTCCTGTAAAAAACATTTGCGTATGTTAACTTGACGATATGATTTCTTTGTTATTTATTTGGTTGATTATCCAGCAGTGGAATTACCGGTGAGGCTAGTTTCCCTAAATGGTTGTTAATGAATAGCTTGTGAATGGTAGTTTTATTCTATTGGGGCCAGTTAAATTTCAAATTCTTCTATTGGGTCATGGATGAGTCAGCATGGTGGCGAGGATCTAATTGTCTAGGTAATGAATGTTGCTTACATATGAGTTCCAAGTTCCAACAGATTGTCATGCAAGTTGTCACCTAGGTTCCATAGATGAGTGAGAAGTGTTCGTGGTTGTATAAATGCGACACTTCTTGTTATCCTTAACTGTGTACCAGCTGGTTGGAATAGTTACTGGATAACCTAGATTTTCAATACCCGATTTTTGGTTGCTTAAGTTCGAAATTGGTATAGTTGAGAAATAAGAGTCTCGTAGTGATGTTCTGGTACTTCTTGGGTCAGCCCTTTGAGCTTTCCATGCAATAAGTCTACCGCTACTTGTATTTTAACGTTCTTTCCGATGCAAACATATCGTGTTCATTTAAATAACATGCTGTTCGGTTAAGAAATTTTCTAAGTTTCACTTGTTTGTCAGATGCTGGATAGCTTGCTGTACTCCAGAGCATACTGGGCCAGTATATCTCAAATTGCTTGGAATGTAGATGCTGAAGGTGGTTCGTGTTATTTGTACGCTAGTAAAACTGCTTGTTTATCCATCACTAATGATGGAATTCAAGGTTTGGACACTACCTTCATGGGGCAGATTTTTATGTTCCTTCTTAGGAAAGAGTATTATTTAAACTTGAACTTTCTATGCAAGCAGGCTACGATTTGAGAATCAAGCTTGAAGTAGACAACACTGGGCTCTCAGATAATGTACTACATTGTTCCTTTTCAGCACATTATTTTGTAGATCTATTAGTTGTTGGCAAAGTTTTATTGTGGTTTGCTTTGACATGGCCCGTTTTTATTAATTTCACGAGATATACTATTAGGTTTGAAAACTGCTGATGCGTACTATATTTTTTTGCTTTCCTACTTTATGTTTCAATTCCAGGTCATTGAAAAATTTCCTCATATACGAGATTATAGACCGTTCAAGGTCCCGTCGACTTTGGATGTTAAAAGTCTACTCAAATCCCAGTTGGCTGTGGCCATATACAATTGTAAGACTTTCTCCATCTTCCCCCCATTTTCAGAGTTACTAACAAGAAGCAGGTTATTGGTGAATAATAGGAACAAAGTAACTTGCATGTCAAATGGAACTCCCTACCTCTGAATACGCATTTTTGTTGTTGAAACAAATTACTAACAAACCATATAAATGGGATACATCTCTTGAACAGCAATTTGTTACTGCATGTTTTTTTTTTTTTTTTGGAATCTGTTTACAAATTGATGGGTTTCAGAATGGGTCTAAACTTGTAGTGCTACGGAATTTTGCTTCTTTTCGATTTTCTATATTCATCTCATTTGATGGTCTGAATGTATATTTCCATCTCTTGGTATAATAGCATTAGCTCCAAAATACCACCCCCTCTGTCCCTTAAGTATGTCCATCTTTGCATTGTCTCCAAGTCCATGTTCACTAGGAAAAGTCAAATCGTAAAACGTTTTAGTTTTCTAAAAGTATCCCTTGAAGGTCCACTTGGAAAAAAGTCAATGGCAGGACAAAAGGGCATTGTGAAAATAAAACACCTTCTAACCTGAATTTGAGTGCATTAAATGAATGGCCTTTGTTTTTCCCCGGGTGATAATTCTTTTTTGTCCCTTTCATATGTAGCCGATGAGGAATGGAGCGCCGCTACCGGTTTGCAGTTGCCGGGTGTCCTTGATGAATTATTCTCATATAGTGGACCCCTTGGTGCTGTGTTTTCAGAAGAAGCAGTCTCACTTTACCTCTGGGCTCCCACTGCTCAAGTATGTTTATTCCTCTATGTTTGTCCCCTGCATCCTGTCTATACTGTCACCCCGTAAAGCATAAAAGAAGGAAAAGAAAAAGAAAAAGTTCTCCTCTGATATATAGCTTAAATATGCATCAAAACAGGTAGTGCGTGCTTGCATTTACGAAGATCCATCAGGTAGGGATCCTGTTGAAATTGTCACTCTAAAGGAGTTAAATGGCGTTTGGAGTGCTATCGGCCCAAGATGTTGGGAAGGCTGTTACTATGTGTATGAAGTCTCTGTTTACCATTCTAGCACGTTGCGGGTTGAAAAATGCATTGCCAATGATCCATACGCTAGAGGGTACGCTGGTTTTCTTGCAAGCCAATGATTCGAAGAAAGTAGCTCTGGTTTCTTTGTTCATTCATTGCGTTCATCCGTTACTTTTTTCGAGTAGGCTTTCATCTGATGGAAGGAGGACTTTGTTTGTTGATCTTGATTCTGATGCCTTAAAGCCCGAAGGATGGTGTAATATGGCCGATGAAAAACCAGTTCTCCATTCTTTCTGTGACATCAGTATTTATGAGTTGCACATCAGAGATTTCAGGTGAATAGTAATTATATTTTGTTTTAAATTTCTTTCGCAGAATCATGTATGTAGATAGAGGAAAAATGTATATAGATGATGTTGAAGGGTTGAAGGAAAAGGGATAAAAATTTAGGCTGTGATTCCATGTTTGGTAACCGTTGACTTGGTGCACAATCTATCTTGTTTGAAATGCACTTTTTGATATTTGTCCACACATTACGCGTCTATGCATGGTTTTGAGCCTCACTTGGAACTTGGGAGTATATTTCATTCTTCTCATCTGAAATTTCTTTGGAAGACTTGTTTTGGACAATGTAAATAAATAACATTAATTTTGCAACATTATTAACATTTTCTTTTATTTGGTTTGCACGTTCAACTAAATCTTTCCTTTTTCAGTGTCACTGACTTATTGACTTTTCTTTTATCTTGCTCTTATACCACTATATTTGTTTATTTCAGTGTTAATGATCCTACAGTGGATCCTGATTTTCGAGGTGGCTATCTTGCTTTTACTTCTCAGGTAGTTTTTTATCCTTTAGTTTAATATACTTCTGCTGAGGAATACAATGGTTTTCACATGTATGTTCTATATTTCTCCGAAGGGTCTTTATTTATTGGAATCAGTTGGACTTGACAGGCTGTAAGTTTTACTTTTGAGCCTGGCTACATAGATATGTTTTTTTTCCCCCTCTTCTGTTGTTTTTTTGTTTTTTCTTCCTCTTCTGTTGTTTTTTACGAAGGACATGGATCCTTTCGAGGACACTTAAGAAGGTAAAACACAGTTCCCATTCTTGAACTAAGTTATCTTCTTCTACTACACAAACTTTTAGTGAGGGTGCACATTTGAAGAATACTGTATACATATTTATATTTATTAAGTAAACACATTCTGCTTAAAGGATT
The DNA here is from genome assembly GCA_036023075.1 of Gaultheria prostrata. Classification (NCBI taxonomy): domain Eukaryota; kingdom Viridiplantae; phylum Streptophyta; class Magnoliopsida; order Ericales; family Ericaceae; genus Gaultheria; species Gaultheria prostrata. Next base: position 97,821 of record JAXBDA010000128.1, on the reverse strand, counting down.
CAGCAGGTGTATGTCATCTAAAGAAATTATCTAGTGCTGGAATTACCCATGTGCATCTGCTGCCAAGCTTCCATTTTGCTAGTGTTGCTGATGAGAAGGATAAATGGAAGCATGTGGGTAAGTACTTCTCGGCTTGATTATCTGTATTTGAAGTTCCCTCTTGACCGAGAGTACTCCAAGAGGTGTATCATTAATACTTGGAGAAACATATAGGTTGTGTGCTCTTGGTTGCTGCAATTTTTCCTTCAATAAAGTGTTGCTTTGCGTTCTTAAATTTTGTAGATATGTAAGTGTATATATTTACATATATGCGAATTTCAATTGGTAGAAGCTAGAGAAGATATCTTTACGGTTTCAAGCTGCCTAACTTCTAAACAATGTTTGGAGAGTTCTATTAAGAGCGTCAAATATAATACATCAGTGTAGGTCCGTAGCATCACTAAGGCTCTAATGATTTCCTAATTTCTATTAAATGGAGTGCCAACGTGGATCTGATATTATCAGATAACTCCAACAGATCATCTTCTCCATATCTCCAATGCAACATATATCCTTTTTACGTCATTTAGAACAAAGCTAGTTGTATAAAGGAAAAAATAACAAATGTTTGGTTTGAACCTGATTTGTTCGGTCTCATGGAATATACCACTAATGACATGAAGGCTTGAGCAGATAACCAAATGTTGGATTCGTTACCACCAGATTCAGATGAACAGCAGGCTCATATCACAGCCATCCAAAATGAGGATGGGTACAACTGGGGGTAAGATCTCATTCTTGATTGTTGGAGCATCTCCACTGGCTAATGCCGTTTTGTAATGCCATCGCCAAAAAAAACTGCCAAGATGTCATTTTACTATGTTCTAAAAATGTTGCTCCATTGGTTCACTGCTATTTCAGTACGAATTCTGGCACAAGAAATGGCTTTGGCAAATTTAAGCAGGGGTTTAATCCAATCAGTGGAGCTGCACTTTTGCTCATTTCTCCAAAATTTTGACAATGGCAGGAGATTTGCCAAACTGGTGAAGATGCTCTTTATCTGTTGGTTTTTCTGTTCTGTATATACTAATTGTCTTGTTTGCTTGGTCTAAGCAAAGCTATGATCCTGTTTTATGGGGAGTCCCTAAAGGAAGCTATGCAAGTAATCCAAATGGTCCGTGCCGCACAATTGAGTTCAGGAAGATGGTGCAGGTCTGTACTTAATCTACCCTTTTCCATCAAGGAATGCCGTCGCGCTACCATGCTAGTGTTTTTTGCGGTTCAGGCATGAGCCATAAGTGTTTCAAGTAATAAATGCTTAATTTGTGTATGAAAAATGGGTTCTATTGCAGGCACTTAACTGTATTGGCCTTCGGGTTGTGTTGGACGTCGTCTATAATCATTTACATGGAAGTGGTCCATTTGATGAGAACTCTGTTCTCGACAAGGTCATGGGTGACTCGCTTCTCTTGATTCTGCTGTTCTTGTCAATCACTTAAACCTGTTTTTCTGATTATGCACTTTTAGTCTGGGTGTAATGATTGCACAGGATCGTTTGTCTGACGGATAAGGCTTTGGGTGGATAGGAGGGTGGATATGTTGGGAGATTAGTTAAGGAAGGGGGATAAGCTTACACTTGGTTTAAGTAGAATTTGATGTGGTGGATAAGAGTGGATAAATTACTTAGTTATCCTTATTAAATCATTCCATAGAGAATGCAAAAAATGTTTGAAGGGTAGTTTGGTCATTTTACCCACTCGGATTAGCTAGTCTTAGGGTGTGGGGGTGGGATTAGCTAAGATCCCTCCAAGGGGATAAGCTCTCCCCCCTCCCTTCTCCCCTTTCCTTATCCCTAAGAGTGGATAGATTACTTAGTTATCCTTATTAAATCATTCCATAGAGAATGCAAAAAATGTTTGAAGGGTAGTTTGGTCATTTTACCCACCGGGATTAGCTAGTCTTAGGGTGTGGGGGTGGGATTAGCTAAGATCCCTCCAAGGGGATAAGCTCTCCCCCCTCCCTTCTCCCCTTTCCTTATCCCACCACCAAACACCACCTTCCTTATCCCCTCCCTCCCTCCCTTATTCCCCTGACAAACGGGCCCCTAATATCTCCGTTTCTTTCCTTCATTTTTTTCCCTGTGTGAAAGGTATATAAATACTCCTGTGATGACAAAAATATCTTTGCAGATTGTTCCAGGTTACTATCTCAGATTGAACAGAAATGGGTGTATTGAGCAGAGCACATGTGTAAATAACACTGCCAGTGAGCATTTTATGGTTGAACGTTTGATTCTTGATGATCTTTTTTGCTGGGGAGTTCACTATAAGGTACTTATCTTACTGGAACTCTTTCTTTTCATTAGTAAGTCATGTAAAGCCAAATGATATTGATAAGCATTGCTCGTTTTTCTGTTTCTGATCTTCTGGCTGTATAAGGAGTTTAACCCCAGTCATTCTCTTATACAATTTCATCTCTGTTGTTGGAATGTATTTCTATATTGCCAATTCTGGAATGCCAATGACCAAAATGATAGCACCAACATAAACTATGTCATACCTCACCATATTACGAACCACTTGATTGCTGGTAGCGGGCCCAAGGCTGACAACACTACTTAGGTGGGGTTGGGCTGCGATAAAATACATAGACTGGATTATTAGCATAATATATATTGTGGAAGACAGGATTGGACAGTGTCAGGTTATCAAAGTGGATAAAGGAGTGAATCATATTCCACATAGAGAAGTATACTTGCAGATGGCACTTCGGGTTAACTTGAAGATGGGATAGTAATGCTCACAGGCGGTAGAAATTTTCTCACACTCGTTATCAAAATAGAGGATCTCTCTCTCTCTCTCTCTCTCTCTCTCTCTCCCCCACGCCCGCGCGTGCGTGTGCCCTCGGGCGGTGAATTTAACGTAGTGATAACTCATTTTTTGGTAGGGAATCTATTGGTTTAACAGTATCCATTGAATGGAGTATACTGTTTCCTTTTCAAGCATAATTGCTGTCTAACTTCACGCTGGTCTTGCAGGTTGATGGGTTTCGATTTGACCTTATGGGTCATATAATGAAACGTACGATGGTATGAAACACCAACTCTTCTCTTCAAGGGTTTTGATGTTACTTTCTGCCCATGGAGACAAATTTTGATATTTTGATTCAAATTCTAGTCAACTATGTTTAAAGCTGTGACAACTCAAAACCTAATGATTCTACATTGTTAATTCTAAGCATCTAGTTTACAAGTTTGTATTCTCTACTGACAACTTGATTTAACTTTGATATATATCTTAAGGGTTACTTATTACTGGTATTGTAGTCTGTGTTAGACGCCTTGTTAGGTAACTGATATCTCTTTATTTCAGTTGGGTAAATTTGACGAATGTTGATAGACATCTGAACAGCAATATTGAAGTGACTAAATCATTATAGAAATGTAGAGATGTGACCATATTATGGAAGAAATATGCATAGTGATCTACTGATGATATCAACGCTCACATAGCTAGTTTAGAGGTTTCTATTGTCAGTTTGATAGCAACATGGAAGTATGGAACTGAATTTTTCCCTTGGACCTTTTGTTTCTCATGTTTAAAAGTCGACTTTCCATCTTGACACTGAGGCTTTCCAAATGTCAGGAAAATACGTATAGGTGCTTTCATCAAATTCTGCACAGATGCTGTTCAAAAAAAAAAAATACTCCTTAAATAAATCAAATTTGGCACTTAATTCAGATTATAATGGTAATTTTTCCCTGAGAGGACTTAATTTAGGTTTATAATTGTTGTATCCATGATCATTATATTATGTCCAGTCTCCACAGACCCCTCACACAAGGTGGGGCCTACCAATGTGACAGGAAGTTGCGAACTGTACACTATAAATGAGTGAGTGTATGTTTTTGAGGTAGAAGTCTGGTAAATGATGTCAGTGCACAAAATGGATACATTGACAAATAACTTCTATTTCGAGGGCAGGTTAAGGCAAAAAATGTGCTCAATGGCCTATCAAAGGATACAAGTGGAGTTGATGGCTCTAGTATTTATATGTAAGCATGGGTTCACTAAGCAGTTCTCCTTGTAGTGAAACTTTTGGTTGTCATTTCTGTACTATTCTCTGTCTCCCTTATTTGTAACAGATTCATCTAGTTTGGGGTTGGTAAAATTGATTTTTGCAGATATGGTGAAGGATGGGATTTTGGCGAAGTGGAAAAAAATGGCCGTGGGGTAAATGCCTCACAGTTCAACCTTTGTGGAACTGGAATTGGGAGGTGTAGTTCTTTTCTCATGTTCTCATCCAAAGTTATTGTTTATCATCCTTTCCCTTTCGCATGCAAAGGCTTGTTTATCCAAGGAGTTGGTATAATGTTTATCAGTCCAAAGGTTAACTTGCCAAAGTTACTTGTTACATTGATCCCCTTTGATAGGCCGTTTGCTAGCCGGATTAGTTTTGGGTGGATATAGTCTGAGGGGAGATTGTGAAGTGAAGTCCCACATCGCCTGTGTACCAAATTAATATGAAACATATAAGCGTGAGGGCACCCTCACTTCATGTGCTAGCTTTTGGGGTTGAGTTCTACCCAAGACCGTGTAACAAAGATATGATAAAAGGGCAGATATGTATGTGGGCAATATGTTGTAGATGGGTTTGTTTGAGTAATTTATGGAAGAGGGAATATTTATATGCTTAGTTCGTTTTGGGGTGGATATGAATAGGTGACTACGTGAATAACCAAACCAAATTGAGCCTTATGTCCCAAATCAATTGGGGCCGGCTACATGAATCCTTTTCCTCCATTGAGCTCTGTCAAGTGCTGCTTGCTAACTTAGCCCTAGTAGACTCAAATCCTTGCGCACTACCGCATCTAATGTCAATTTGGCATTTTCATATTTAAGAGGTCAGATGTGAGGGCGGATATCATAAGGATAGATTGGGAGGGAGTGTTATTATATTCGGCCATGGACGGATATACAATCCAGGGATATTATGTCCACCACCTGTATTTGGCTGGCAAACAAATGAGATAAGTAGTTTGGATATACTATTCTAGGTGATAGCGTATCTGCCCTCTATATCCAATCGGCAAACAGGATTAGAATGTAATTTGCTGCAACTTTTCCAAGCTGCATAAGCATGGACTGGAAACTTATTTTTTTCTGTTAGTTCATTTGTGGTGCGCACTGAAAGATGAGTTACACTGGTAACATATGCACCCTCGTATATTCCTCAATTAAAATGAAGAATACAAATCTTGTCGCTTTCTATACATAATATTGCAATAACGGCGAGTAGTCAAAAGACTTAAAACAATAAAAAAAGTGCTCTGGGATGTAATTACGACATTTTTTCAACTCTGTCAAAGTGTCCTCGATAATGCTCTCCTCAGATAGTCCACCTCACAAGAATTTGCATGTTTGATTCAGCTTCAATGATAGAATCCGAGATGCATTGCTTGGTGGATCTCCTTTTGGCCATCCTCTTCAGCAAGGTTTCGTGACGGGTTTGCTGTTGCAGGTAATCAATAGGCATTACAAAAAAGTATCAATGTCCTCTAATGACAGGACAAAATCTTGTTTATATATCTCTCTATGGTCTTCTGTGAAAGCCATAATCTACAAGTCATATGGGAATTCTTCTAATAGCCGTTGTAGAACTTGTGTTTGAGGCAAGTTTAGTAGCCTTTTTAAGCTGACCATCTTACCCTGTAAGCAAATTTGCGATGCATTTGTTGATAGGAACCAAGGATAGGAATGAAATTGCACTGATTCCCATGTTTGTTGTGTACTTCTTGTTAGAGCTTGTTCTACCAAAGTAATTATGACTCCAAAACTATTCAGCGAGCCTTCACATTATATAATTATTTACAGTCTGATTCCCTCTGATTAGACTATGCCACATTGCTTGGGTATGAAATGAGTGAAACTTAATAATATAGAGTTGAACCTCTCCCAATTCCCCCTAATAGCCTAAGATTTTGGGTTGGTTACAAATTTTCTTTATGGTAATCAAACCTATCCTTCCGAGGCTTTTGACAAAAAATTTATTTGATATTATGTTTCCCCTTTGTTTGTGCCGTAAGTGCACTTTGTTTCAATTTGTGATCCCTATGTCATGGATTCTCTGTTTACCTCTTCATGTGCAAGTGAGGGTTTTAGGTATAGGCTAGGGTTGAGATCTTGTCCCACATCTGTTAAACAATAATTCCAAACACTAGTTTATGAGCGGTCTCTTCACTCATAGCCAATTGATTTTGAGTCTCGGGATTGCATGTGCTGTTTTGGGTTTTTCTTTTTGTGAGTTATCTCACATTAGTTTCTTATCACCTCAAAACTAATATGAGCTTGAGAAGCCTCTCTAATGCAAGGGAAGCCTCTCTAATGCAAGGGGTATTGAGGAACAAATTTTTTTGTTAATGCAGATATGGCGCAAATCAAATCATTAAATCTATTGTCTTCTTCAAAATTTCTAATATTGGTACTTTATTGTGGAGAATGATAATACCATGATGTCGCCAGACGGCCAGAGTTCTGTCCGTAGGTTTCTTGAAATTCACATTTTTTTTTTAACAGAGACAAATGAATTTGTCCATCTACATGAATTTTGGTGCTGTACTGTGGGTGTAAACTTAGTTGCACGAAGCGGGTGGTGGAGAATATATATTTTCCCTAGGTTGGGAGTGTGAAAGGAACATGCACATATATAATGAAAATAATATCGCATAGGAAATACACTTTAAAGCTACAATTATTTTAGGGAGTAAAAATATATGGGCCAAGTGTGCCATTAAGTATAAGAAATGAGATAGTGTTAGAATGTATGGTTTTCTTTTCAAGATATCATGTCTTGGGCTACATATATGAGCCGAATTGAAGGCCAATTTATAAAGTTAAGTAATAAATAACTGTTTTTCTATACTAGTATCGTACAAAAGCTCCAATCTTTGTAAGGAGTGAGCTCCCGTCAAACTCCTAAGTTGGGTGCGCAGAATCACGCTCTTAAGGTGGGAGCGGCACCACTTTAGGAGCTCCCTTCAACTAAGGGTGTAAGCGTTTTGAACTTTGTACTTTGTTAACGGAGAGAAATGATAGATTGTGGCAGGGCTGCTTTCTTTCTCATGTGTTTTTTACAGTTAGGTTAAGTATCAAATCCAGTAATATTTTTTATAAACAGCCCAATGATCACGACCATGGTTCTAAAACAGTTGAAGAGCGTGCACTTGCTGCCTCAAAGGATCACATTCAGGTTACACTCTGATACCCTCATTTACTTTAAATTGCCTTTAATTCTGATTTTCAGCTCAATAATGGTCTAAAAGGGTGCTCTTAAAATGCTGTATGAAAATGATGTGATTTTAATTGAGAAAGATTTTGGTAAATGCTACGCAATCATGATAATTACAATGCATGAGTTTTATTGCTTCTAGCTGATTGAATGATGCATAGAGCTCCACTTGGTACTTTCAAGCAGTTGTAGGTAGATGTCCAGGTTCATCCCTAATGGATTCCTTATGTTTTGAGTTTTCCTCAAACACTTTCATTGTCGTGGAATGGGTCTTCTATTTTGGTTGCTAGTTCCTTCCATTTCCACAAATTTGATTGAGTGTTTGTATCCAATCCTTGAGTACAAAGGAATCCTTGTATTGTAGCTTTGAAAAGTACTAAGAAGAAACATTCAGAGATCTTTAGTTCAAACTATTTACCCTGTTACTCGACCAACTTGTTTAAAACAGTTATGGCCTGTTGGAGAATGATAGCAGGCTCCCACATGCAAGTTCTTGGTTCTGTGGAAATCGTGGAAATACTTTTGTTCAGGATGCATAGTGGTGCTGGTATCTTCTGTTTTCCGAACATAAGGTGTTTTTCTCGACAGGGTCGCCTATGCACTTTCGGAGACTTATAAGCTGAAACTCCTCCAGGAGCAATGATAATGCTTCCAATATCGTGGTCATAGGGCACAATATGTGACAATTTTACAAGTTTAGCTTCCAATGTTGTAAATATAGAAAGACCTGTAATAGAATTAAGTGCATGCATCTCAAGGATGTTTTTTCGTAGGTATTAATTTAATATAACATTTAATGCTTTTTTTTTAGTCAAAATACTGAGCTTCTGCTGTACATATACTGCCTGTGATAGGAATGGTGCTTGTGTCAATATATAGCTACGTATTCGACCACACAAACGTGTGTACACTGTACACCCAAGTATGTATTGTGTTTCAGGCCCCAATTGCTGCTCCAGCTTTCTTACTTAAAGTTATGTGTCTTGTGATTAATTTTGGGCCAGCTTTCATAGATGACTAATTTTAGCACTTACTAAATTACAGGTCTTTTACAGCACCATTCTATTTATTGGGCTTCTTCATACACGAATGTTCTTTCTTATGTCCTGTTTCTATTAGCTATGGAAGTACCATCTTTGGTGATTTAAGTATAGAATAGCTGACATACTTTTCATGTAAGCCAGGTTGGGATGGCCGCAAACCTGAGGGATTTTGTGCTGACCAATTGCGATGGACAAGAGGTAAAGGGTCGCAGGGGCTAGATTCCTAAATATAGCTTGGAGTTAGTGCCTTACAGTATGTAACACAATACATTTCAAATTAACACAATGCACCGCCATTCCGCCATATTTGTGTCCTAACTTTGAAGTGATCTATTCACTCTTAGATTTTGTGGGCTTAAGATTCTAATTCCTGCTTCTTATGTCGTTCTCTATATTCACCTGCTATCCTTTTAGTTGTGACCAATGTCAAACCATTACGAACTATGCATAAATTTTTTTTCCTGACTTCTTTCACGAGCACAAAGGAATGTGTTTCTGGTTTGTTAGGTAGATGAATCCTATAAATGTCCTAAAGACCCGCAACCTTCATATGCAATGAGCGCATGCTGCATAGAGTTCGCATAGAGTTTGGACAAAAGTGCTCAACAAAATTAGGATCTCCTAATAAATCAAAATCACAGATGAAAGGATTGACAGATGTTTCTATTATCCAAAAGTGAAATCGTTATGCTGGAGTCATTCGTAATTGTTGTATAACTCGACATCCTAACCCATTCGTTTCTTACAAATGCCCCACATCACGCTGAAAGAACCATATTTCAAGCCTTTCTGAATGGAAAACAACTTGGCCAATACAAATGAAAAAGGTAAAAGCTCATATTCGATAAAACTCTAGCAACCTTGGAATGATTTCTCCCCAAATTATGGACTGTAAGGATGGAAATCATGAAATCAAAAACTCCTGCGAGGCTATGAGACGATGAAAGATAACTCTATGGGAATCCCTGTCCTCCCAATGCTCCTGTTGTTGATTCACTTTCCTTCATTTCTCATCTCATGTTCTTCACAAGCTACCTTCACTCCATCAAGAAGCTCAAAACTAAACTGTACGAAACGAACTGGCCCCCAAACCGACTTACCAAAAAGTTAGACATGGATTCTAGAGCGGAGTAGTTCTTCTGTGTGATGCTTTTAATGTTTGGCAAATATGGGCAAGTCATAGCCTAGGCCTTATAGTGTGTGATATGTAATTGTCTTTACGCTCAAGACCCAGTTTTATTTTAAATTGCCAACGTTAAGGCTTTGTGAATAATCGTTAAGCAATATATCTGTAGTACTAGTACTACATATGGAAAGATACTACATATGGAAAGATGAATCCTGTGTCCTGACCACCTCAGTGAAATTACCCTGAGAGAGGAAGTAGAACAAATAAATTGTTGGAAGAAATTTATAGTTGGTAGGGACTGAGACTGAGTCAGAGTGGCTGCCTATACCAACACACATGCTTAACCTGAATTTGGGCGTTGGAAGTATTCAAAGCCTTGATGTATAGAAGCGTATGCATTTTTCTTTTCGCTACCGGTCATTTTCATTCATTATCCAGCGACCACTTATTTTCACTTGGACAGTACCTGTTTCTGGAGTAGACTTTCTCTGGGCGGACCAGGGAGCATGTCTCGTATGTTCTTCTGGTACATTTGACCTTAAAATGAATCCCTCTAAGAAGTGATTATCGAGAATTGAGATCTCCAATGACAAACTAAATGTTTTTCATCTGGTGATCACTCACGTATGCTCATGAGGAAAATTTTTGGGGCAGTAATTTGCTTTCACAACTCTCTCGTAATTTGTCACTTGAGTTGAAGTTTTGTGGTTATCCTTACTTCTATTTGGAAGGGGCACCTTTATTCCAGAGAATCCTTCGACAGTCAATGTGATGTTGAACCAAAGAGAAGAATAAGAAGAGAGAAGAAACCGAATCAACATCCAATACTTCCGTAATCAAGTCTGATGGCCCACTACGTAGGTGGCCTATATGTAAACATTCATAATATAAATTGATAATAAAATCACAGATTCTCCGTATCCAAACATAACCGCATAATCCGAATTTAAATTTTTTTATCTTTACTCTGCATCCCCATGTCCCTTCGTGAAGAATTTCGCTGGCGTGTCAGCAATAAATTGTGAATGCTTGCACTAGCTAACAGCAGAGGGGAACCTTGACATATTCGATTGGCAAGTTCTTTCATCAATCTTGAAGAATCAATTAAATAGTTTCTATCAGCAAGCATATTCATTTCACGGGTTTTTGTTCCATTATTCCTATATTGCCATCCATATCCCTAAAGTGATTCTGTCAAAATTCTCACTTAATTATTTTGCTTAGTATTTGCCCTGTGTCTGGGAGCTGAGCATCTGATTCATCATACATTGTTGATTTTCAGGTCAAAGGATCAGAAGTTTGTACATATGGTGGGTCACCTGTTGGATATGCTCTTAGTCCAACCGAAACAGTTAAGTGTTGTAATGGTTTTCCTTATGTGCTATATCTGGCTGTGTTCCACTTCTCTTCAGTTTGATTGTATGGTAACACCATAACAGGGGCATGGAAAAACTTAGCGTCACTCATTTACTTGCATTCTTGTTGAGTGATGTCAATACTTTGGTTGTTTGTTGTTGAGGGCTGAGCATCCTTCTCCCTGTTATTCATTCTAGTACTTCTACCAGACCAAGTGATCACCCTATTAAGCATTTTCCAGGTTAATTATGTTTCTGCTCATGACAACGAGACCTTGTTTGACATTGTGAGTTTGAAGGTATTTTTTTTTTTTTTACTCATACTATAATTTAAAGCACAGAGACATACATTTATATTATCAACTAACTTGCCTCCCTTTCACTTGTATAGACTCCAATAGAAATGTCAATAGATGAGAGGTGCAGATTAAATCATTTGGCAACAAGTATAATAGCATTTTCACAGGTACTCAATAGTTGGGTAATTATATTTATTCTCTATACCATTTTCTCCATCACGCTTATATCTAGCATAACATCTCATGTGGATTTGGGAAGTGATTGTGGGTTGGATATTTTGTTGGGAGTACCACTTTTACTTATTCTAGGTGAATTCTCCTTTTTAAATCTTCTGGCATCTCCACTAGATCTGCAATTATGTAGCACTAGAAAATTGCATCCATGTACAGTACTATGGTATCGCTGCACCCCAACTGAGATTCTTTGGTGCTGCAAAATGGCTTATCTTATGGAGATGACAGTCACTTTGCTGCCCCTGAATGAATGAAGTCCTCGTGTGGTTCGGTATCTTTACATAAGGGTATATTTTCAGTTTTAGCTCAATGGTATACCGTGCATATGACATATGTATGTAGGCACCCATAGTTGGAGCATTCGGGTCTCCCCCAACCAAATTGTGTTCAAGAGGCTTATTGAAACATTCATGTTTATGGTTTTGGTGGTTTTGTGACTTGTATTAGGGGTTTGGGCCTATCTGTTATTTTGTTTTGTTGCTTCCTTTTCTTCTTCCATCTTTCTTTTCTTATTCCTGTTGGTTTATGGTTTGTGTCCCCTCAGGACATTCTATAATATAAGTTTCTTTGTTGCTGATAACCAAAAAGAAATAGGAAGGTAAAAAAGAAACCCTCCACTCCAAAAGTGAGATGTTCATAGGTCACGTCCTTGGTTAAGACATGGTTTTGTGTCTCAACATCATTGAAGGAATTGGAGGATAGAAAAAAGTAGACTGACTCAGAGAAATATGAGTGTGGCCCTAAACCAGAATGTTTGGATCTTATCCTACAGTTTTCAGCTATATCTTCGTCCAGGTTTTTGGTTCTGTTTTGTACGACAAGGGGCTTTGTAATGTTATGTTTGTACATCTTAGCTGCATGTCTGTTGTATTCTCGTATATATATTTGCACATCATATTCTTTGCCTTTCGACATGTCACAACATCTATGAGTCTGATGTATTAGTAATGAACAATTTTTTCATTGTAGATGTTATTTTTCGTTGGGCAGCGTTTATGTATTGAGTTGGCTATATAGTAATCCAACTCATGACATGGTTCAGTGAAGTTTCTTCCAATAATCCAATAAGATGTAATTTGTTGAATTCCTTCATTTACCTGTGATAAATGATTCACTACTCGTAGGGGATACCGTTTTTTCATTCTGGTGATGAGATGCTGCGCTCAAAATCACTGGACCGTGATTCATATAATTCTGGTGATTGGTTTAACAGGTCTGCACTCATTAGAACTATCGTTAACATTTTTATTTTTTCACTTCCATTGCTAGTCCCACTGTGGACATTGTTCATTCCCTGAGGATGCTCAACCGAGTAATATTTTGGTTGACTATTTGATTTTCTATGTTCGCTTCTACTGTGTCTGTTATGGCATCATACTAGGAATGACTTAAATCACCTCAAACTTACTGGGTAGTTGGACTTGTTTCAGGTTGGATTTCAGCTACGATTCCAACAATTGGGGTGTGGGCCTTCCTCCAAAAGGAAAAAATGAAAAGAACTGGCCCTTGTAAGCATTCAATTAGTATTTCCATTTCCACTAATTATTTTTTAGGTTACAAATTTGCTAAAACTTCTTTTGGTGTTTAATATGCTATGGCATATAAATTGTTCATTTTGGTCTACCCCTGGCCCTTGGCATTTTGTTCTGCGTCTTGAGCATCCCGTGGTATATATCTAGACTAGAAAAACCTGATGGCTTTGTTTCCTTCTTCAGAATTAAACCAAGATTAGCCAATCCGTCCTTCAAGCCTCAGAGTACTCACATTCTTTCTGCTGTAGAGAATTTTCTGAATGTGCTACAAATTAGGTACTCTTCACCACTTTTCCGGTTGCGGACAGCAAATGCAATCCAGGTCAGAACAGCTACTATTGGACTTTCTAGTTTACTAATAGACTTTTTTAAGTGCTGCAGATGGTGTTGAATATTGTTTATAAGAAAGTAATTTAAATGATACTGATTATGGAATCCTCGAGCTCATTTCTTGTTTAAATTAGAGTGGCACTAATGCAGAGATTTATGCTTTAGTATACAACTTGGACCAGTTAAAATTAGGTTTGCTTAAGAATGCCTGAATTGACGTTATAGGTTACAATCAGGCCCTTTCTATCGGTACAACCGACAAATATTGAAACCTCCTGATAAGATAAGTTTTCCTTCTGTCTTTTTTTTAAAATTTTTTTTTGGTAAACAAAACATACTACAATCATGAAACCTAAATAAATTGTCACCGACAAACATTTGTTTTTTAGTTGTACTTAGCCACTGAATGATGGATTAGATTTATTGGGGATTGGTTTTGATGTCTTTTTCCTGGTCTGCTATGCATGTAACTCCTTGTTCTGCCTATCTATTTATATAATGTCAAAGAAGAAGCGCCAGTTCACATTTTGCTTTGTAATTTGTCGCTTTTCTTTAAATGCCTCGTGAAAATCCAACTAGTGCTTTGTGCTTTCACATTATCAACTATATTAGAGTCTGGAATTCACGTTCAGATTCTTTCACCTAATATGGAGTACCATTATTTTTGTTTAGCAACGGGTACGATTTCATAATACTGGTCCCTCGTGGATCCCCGGTGTTATAGTGACGAGCATTGAGGATGGTCATGAAGGTGTGCCTGGTTTATCTCAACTGGATCCCATGTGAGTAAACAGAAGTTTAATTAAGTATTTTTGTTTTCCTTTTCTTTCCGTAGTAAATACTGCCAATGCTAGTGAATGACATGATAATTGCTTTATTCCAACAGCTACTCATATATTATCGTTATAATCAATGTCCGTCCAACTGCTGTCTCATTTGCCATTCCTACAGTACGAACAAGAACCTTTGAACTGCACCCTGTACAGGTATTGTATTTCTCTTAAGCTGGAAGAACCTTTGGCCAGGCTGGCTTTCATTTGACATCTAAGCTTATGTTTCTACTTTTTAATTTATGTCATTCTCTGTTGAAGGACGAAATTTTACATCTGAACCGATTTTTGGAGAAAGCATGAATGATCTGTTTTAGGAGATAGCTTCCGCAATCTTCAGTATAGGTGTTGAGACGAGAGAGAATATAGAGTTAGCCCCTCTTTTATTTTGTATGTGGTCGACACTGTAGCTCTGAACCCTACTGATAGTCTTTATACTTGTACGTATTTGGCCCACTTGTAGATGCAAATTTGGCCCATGCGAGTAGGGATGTATTCAGATTACAAATGATGAAATTATAACCACCTCTTGGATCTTAAGCTTTTAGATGACTTGTGTTCAACAATATAACAGATGGTAATTGGCCAAGTTCTCATTTTCATAGCCTCCTAGCCTCTTTTTTTAAAGTATAATTTAGCAATGCTCTATCTGATGGCTGGGGAAGAAATGGAAACTTGAAATTTCTTTGCAATTGCAATGATTGCAATGGGATTCATTTGCATAATGCTCCTTTTCTCTTCCTGAACCTTGTGCAGGTGGTGTCAACTGATGAAATCGTGAGGAACTCAAAGTATGAAGCACTTACTGGGTGCTTTACAGTTCCCTCAAGAACAACTTCTGTGTTTGTTGAGCCTAGAAACACCTGAGTTCTGTATGCTGTTAAAAACGCTGGTCACATTTTATTGTCTATAATATTATATCCGAGGTTCACTGTCAGACATGGAGCCAGTGGACTCGTCACTGTTGCAATGGTTAACGGAAAAAAACCTCAAGGCGACAAAAAGTGCAATTTGCGACAGAAAATCTCCTCGTAAATATTGGGGAGCACTCCTCAAGGTAATCCTTTCTTTGTTCATGGGTAGATGGCCTTTAAATCAGTGTTCGAAAAGAAAGTCTTGCCGCCTAGGCGTTAGAAGGCCCCTCGCCGACCCGACTAGCCCAACTAGACGCTCGACTAGGTGCCGAGTACTCGTCCTGGAAGCTAGAAGGTGCCCAGTCGCCCTGGGAGCGCATAGCGAGTTTTAGAACCTTGCTTTAAATTGTGAAGAGTGTTATTGGAGATTAGATGTTGCCAAGCAATGAATATGGAGCTTCATTAAATGATTATCCGTTTTGTTTGCAATTTCATTCAATTACTACCAATACCACCCCAAGTAGTATCACTTCACCTACCACGAGCTCTACTCTATTTGGACTCTCGGTCTCTGGTGAACAGGCCTGCAGAGTATCTTTGGTGAAATCTAATAAAAACTGTCCATATGATCATTCTGTCCTTTTTTTACTTTCCTCATTGCGGTTCGGATTCTCTCCGGTTCAAGTTTTAGACTGGACGAGACAGTCCAAATCTGAACCATACATGAGTATAATCAATGGTTCAGATTTACTCAGAGTTACTGGTAAAAGTCTGAGCAAATCTAAACCATTAGTTGCAGCAATGGATGACTCAAATTTGGAATATCCCGTCGAGTTCAAATTAAGGACCGGAAAGGATCCAATTCCTTCCACATTTACATCAGCTCATCCAAGTTGCTCAATGCTCACTCTTACACCTCAACTGTCTATATTTTTCTCAAAACTTATCTGGAAGTCATGGTCATTGCAGTTGGTATTAGTATTTGTTTATTGATCTATTTGATGCTTACGTGTTGCTTGGAAAGCTTTATGATATAATTTTATTTTCAAGTAAAGAATGACTTTTGAAGCATCGACTCTTACTCCACTCCACCCTGTTTGCTCACTGGCTCTGTCTCTCATAGTTGAATAATTTGATCTCAATTATAGGCTTATGAGCTCTTTCTAATTTCAACCCAGTTCCCAAGGTTGATTTAGATTTGGGTCCCACTTTATAGGACGATTCCTGATGTAAACAAGGAGATGCAATAGAAGAGTTTTTTTTTTTTTGATAAACAGAAGAAGATATTATAGATACTCGAAAAGGGAACATCGAGGAAAAAGAGGAGAGTAAAGAGAGGATTCCAACCAAGGTTGGAGAAGCCCGAAGGCAAAAACACCTATTGGGACGAAGCCCAAAAAGAAAAGAAAACCAAACCCATAACCCAAAAACAACCACGACAAAAGCCACACGAAGATCAAACTAAAACAGCCAAAGAAGCCAAACTCAAAAACCAAAAAATGACCACGACAACCAGCAACTGACCGAATGAACCGCCCACCCTCACTAAACCAAACCGAAAGGACCTATACGACTCAAGAGATTTTCTCCCATTTCTTAGCTGTTTGAGAGCAGGCTTTGAATTCGACTTCAATCAATTCCTTTAAGAGAATATCCTCAGGAAGAACATTAACTTCAAGATTTCTCCCAGTGGTCATTGTGGCTATGAATTCTTCCTCCATCCATTTCTTCTTGTTGCTAACTTCCTCTTGATTCATATGCCTAGACTCAGAGTGCCTGCTTTCCCCCAAAGAACAAGGGCCAGGGCCAAGAAGAGAATTGTCATTGCTTCTTGTTTTCTTCAAATCCAGCTTTAACCGCCCCGAATTGTCCTCCCTTTTGTCTGAGCGAAACGTCCTAGAAAAAAGAGAAGCTTTTAAGGGAGCATGTCTCCAAAAGGGAATAGATTTCCTTCGACCCCCCTGTTTGGTCCGGCTCTTCTTCTTATGGCGCTTGAGCTCCACAAAATTAATTAGAGGTTCTGCCGAGATAAGATCTAGGGAATGGTAATTGTCATCATCAGTTGATTGGATAGGGTCACTACCTTCAGAGCTCATGCAAACCCTAAACGATTTTATCCCTAAGTCATTGCCAGGGAGGGAGTGGGCAACAGACTCCAACACCAACGATTCTAAACCCACTAAAGAGTCTAATCCATGAGGAGAATTAGAGGCCTCATTTGTTTCCTTTTCCAACACCAACATCTTCTTCGCCTCGTTACCCTCCTCATCTATCTCAGCTTCTAAAAATTGAGCCTTCTTTAGGACCTCAGAGTAGTTATCACCCTCGTCATGACAATTACCATCCTCATGCTCAGTATAATCTTTGATTATTAGGTTAACTTCATTGCTCGCTTCCACACCAAAATAGATCCCAAACCGTGGTTTGGGTGCCCTTGGGTATGGCAGGCAGCAACAATGTTGTGACAATTCACATCAGCAACCTTGTCATCAACTTGTGTCTCTCTGATTCCAATTGCAGGAGGTGTGTTAAACATGTTAGACTGAACGATTCTGAAGGAGTCATCTTCTTCCACTCGGATAGTATACTTCTTGCCAAGAATCGCAAGATCAGTGTACCCGTTGATTTTTTGAACCTGCTCTGATGCAATAAGGAGTCTCCCCTTATCATAAGAAATCTCATTCTGAGTATTCTCATCAACTTGAAGGAAATGGCCCCATTTATCCCCTATAGCCTTGAAAGTTGAAACACTCCAACCATTGAGAGGCATTCCAAAGCAGGACAACCAGACAAAGCGCTCATCTTTGGTTGGTTCACCGTTCCATGGCTTAATCTCCTTAAACCAATCCAGAAGCCAACTTTGTTTGATAATAGCATCTCTGGCTTCTTTGTCGTGAAAAATGATAACTACAAATCTCCCTCCTATCGCTTTGATCCTCTCAAAAGGGGTATTCTCCAATTTGAAAACCTTCTCCAACTCTTCAGCTGAAAGGAGATTCCGAATCCTAGCAATAGCACTCCTAAGAAGCCAACGATTACCACTGGGTTGAACCTGCAAACTCTGAACCTTGTTCAGACGATTGGCACCGTCAGTGTTCGTAAGAACCTGAGCAAAAGTTCTATCCTGAGCCACGAGTTGATCCATAAAGATCTCTTGTCTTCCTACTCCTGTTTTACTAAAAACTACATAATGCTTATTAGAGTCCTTCGTACTACAGTCAATGCTAATTTTCTTCTTGTCAAAACTAGCTTTCTTGACCACTAGGCTCCTGTTGTGGATCCAAACACCATTTGCTTTAACAATAGCCATCCTAGCTTCCTCCTCAGAATCATAGCGAATAAAACCGAACTTACAACCAGAGGTTTTGCTTCTCTTCAAAGGGATGAAGGAGTCCTTAACAGTACCAAAGTTCGAGAAACATTTTCGAAACCATAGAGCACCCACATCATCGGGCAGGTAATCCACAAACAAAGTTGGTTGGTACTTGTGCACTAATGGGATCGACATTCATGCCTTTGAGGGTCAACCAGACCTATCTCAATCAAAGACAACCCGAAACAGCCCGACAAACAGAGTCTAGAGAACAACACTAAAACAGCGACCGGAGAAGAGGGTCGAAGAAGTATCTCATGGAAACGCGGCAGCAAACAGCGACGGTGAAGCGAACAAAAGACAATCGGAAACTCCGGAAGATGAAGCCAGAAACGGATATGAGAAAGGCGCAGAGAAGGGAAAGGGTAGGCTAGGGTTTCAAAATGAGGGTGGACCAGGGAAGAGCATGGCAAGGAAGAGGTGAGAGAACTAGAAGGTGAGAGGGAGAGATAGGGCAAATGAGGGGTCGGCCGGCGGCGGCTGCCACAGCAGGTGACGGGGAAGAGGGCTAGGGTTTTTCATAACGCAAGACGATGCTGAAAATCAAAACATTGACCGTGGACGTGTATACGTAATACGAATAATTTCTTATGCATCTTTTGCTTTTGTATAATGTAGTCCAGTGCAAGATGTTGCTGATTCCTGCCGGACAGGAGCTGCCACTAACGTTATCTTTGGCCTTGCCTTGGGATACAAATCTATCATCATCCCGATTTCTAGAAAACTAAGTTTTTGAAAACGTCAACCCAATAAGTTTCTAAAACATATTTTTGGATAACTGATTCTTAAATGTAACCTATCAGTTGTTTCTGAAAGCGGTTTGGTTTATTACTTTTGCTTAACAGATAGCAATATCTGCATCCAACACTGGTGGTGCATGGGACAATGCTAAGAAGTACATTGAGGTAATAATCTGGTAGAATGTGGTGAGTTGGTTTCTCTAACTCTTATCAGTGAATATTCGATAGTAATGTTCATAAATTTTTCTTCAGGCTGGTGCCTTAGAACACGCTAGGACCCTTGGCCCCAAGGGGTCAGAACCACACAAGGCAGCTGTGATTGGTGGCACAATTGGCGACCCTCTCAAGGACACATCAGGCCCGTCACTCAACATTCTTATCAAGGCATCAAGCTAATGATAGTTGAATCACTTGTGTTTGCTCCCTTCTTCGCTACTCATGGTGGCCTGCTTTTTAAGATCTTCTAAGCGGGAGCGGATGAAAAGAAATACATGTGGGAGGAGGTTTAACTTTTCCCCTGTATCGGTATCATCTCTCCGTTCGAATTTTCACTTGCGCCTCTCAGGAAGTCTGCTTACGTCTCCATCTTTTTCAGCTAAAGGGGTCTTTAAGTTAGCTTGTCCATTAGAAAATAATATTTTTGATGAGCTGATGATGATGATAGTTGTGATGGTTACAACGACGATAATTGTCAAAGATGAGAGTTCGGAGCTTGTTTGTACTAGTTTTCATTGCAATGCTTTTGAACAGATTTAGGTATTCTCAGTATTGGCATTTTTTTTTTTGGCTTTAATGGAGAGAGGAGAGTATGGATTTCTTAAGCTTTTCTGGTTTTCACTTTCTTTTTTTTGCTGAATATGTTAGTTGTGTTGGCGTTTTCCGAGTTATGTCAAGTCTTTCGGAGTTTGTATTTTTACATTTGGGGTTTGGGTGTTAGAGTGCTCAGGATTCGAGTCTAGATGCTCCAATCGAGAGATTTCAAGCTTCATGATCAAGCCATTACCGTGCCAAATGTTTCGAAGCTCAATCCGGAAAGGTATATTCATGCATATCACCTTTGCATTTAGGATTGATCATCTTGGTTTAGGTCTCATGAGTTTTTACTTTGTCAAGTGCATTAATTCATTTCCTAAATCATGATTTTAACTAAGGCATTTGATTTCTAGTCTATTGTGTCTCTCTGCGTTTACAAGCGTTTGTAGACGCATGGTTTTGAAAGGCATCTTTTGACACGTGTTTTAATCTTGACCATTGAAATCTTTTTAAAAGTGTTTCCAAGCATCTGCATACGCGTGTCTTTGAACAACCCTCCTTGTGCCACGTGTCATAATCCTGTCGGAGCGTTTGCAAGCGTTTACACGCGTCTGTCCGGATCAACTCTTTAAGTGGCCAAATGTCATATTTTGAGTGGCTATCTTTGGGAGCACGAAATTGGCTCTATATAAACTCTTCTTCTCTCATTTTAGGGCACCCACTTTATAAAAAAATCAGCCCACTTTTTAGAGAGAGAAAGTCTCCTCCCTTCTCTCTTTTTGTGAACTTGATGTTCTTGATAATTTGAACTTGTTTCAATCATCTTTTTCAATCTAGTGTTTTCCTCTTAATGGATTGACTCTAGATTGATTTTGTTTTGAAAAACCTTCATAAAATTCAATCTTTTTCATAAGTCATATTTGGTTGCCTTCAAGTCTACTTGGCTGGTTGATCCGGAGCTGTTGCGATACGGAAATCGAGATGGTGTCTCTTGTGGTGTCCATGGATTCAAGAAGGAGTACGGGGTGCTTCATCAAGAGTTGGAGTTAGGAAAAGCAAGGTGCTTGTGGGTAAAATTTCTAAGCTTTGACTTCTTGTAAACCTTTTGAATTGTGGAATAGAAGTAGAGTAAGGCCGTAGTTTTATGCTTAGGGTGTTTAGACCCTAAGTAGTTTCCACGTATATTGCGTGTCTTGTCTCTTTACTTTGATTTCTTCATATTGCACTTGATGATTTGTTTGAATTGCCATTGATTTTGGGTGATTGACTCTCACAAGAAATCGTTAATTTTTTAGTTGATAGTCTTATTCACCCCCCTCTAGGACTTGTGTTACCTTTGCATAATTTTAGAATATTTTCTATAGCTTCGGCTGAAGTGATGCTCATGCCTTGTTGAATGGTTTTCGCTGCTTCGTCCTGGCTCTTGTCCTAGTAGAGACTATGATGGGGAAATAAATTGTTCTAGTAGACTGTTAAATTATCGAATGTTTGGATACTTGTGATCTTGAGCGGGATGTAATCTATTACTGGGTATCAAATACGTAGTAATTTACTGATATCTCCAGGTGTTCCAAACATCTCACGACAAGGGCTGCACGCGGGTCAACTTAACTGCCCAAACCGAATTGTACGCTAATCCACTCGAGTTATGGTATGGATGAACACAGATCCTATTATGTGAATTTTGGTAAATCGGGTTCGGTTTGGGCGGTTTGGGCATTTTTCTAGTCTAGTAGATAAACCATCTAAACCGCAACCGAACTGGACAACACTCGTGGATTGGTGCGGATGGAGAAAATGATATTATACAATGACTGAATCGGTTTGGGCCCGTTAATGGCTCCCTAACGGGCTTCCTCTAGTGATTATTTTGAAAGTGGTCCCTCGCTTTGAGCTCCTCCTTTTCATTTTTGATAGTTTTTCATTATTAAGAAAATCGTGTTATGGGTGTTTTGGCTAAATAAGCCATGCGGCTTATTTTTGTCTTTATTCAAATGTTTGTTGCATTTGTTAGTTTTGTGTCAAGTTTTTGTGGATAAGTAGTTCTTCTCGACGAGCGAAATCAGAAAAGAAATGTAAACTTTTTTAATAAAGGTAAACTCAGCCAAAAAGCCAATTTTTTTTGTTTTATTCAAAAAAATTTGAGTTAAATTTTTTTATTTCTCCGACTTCTCTTGTTGAGAAGAAGTAATAATCCATAAAAATTTGACGTGAAACTAACAAATGAAAAAAAATATAAAGACAAAAAATAAGCCAATTGACTTATCTAGCCATAACACCAATATCCTGGACAACTTTCCAATGTTTTTCCGAAGTTCAATGCTTTTCTTGTTGCCACTGGTGGATGGAGTCCAGAATCTTGTATTACCGTAAGGGATTGGGAATCGGAAGATCATACCGAACCAAACCAAACTGAGTCTTTTAAGTTCCTAAATTGCTATAGTACTTAACTGGTGGAATATGATTCCAGATTAGATAAGTGATTAGGAATTGCATTTTTATTTCTGCCAATTCCAATGGTTGGAATCATGGAGAACTAGAATCAAATTTCTATTCCTCAAAATGTTTTCGCCGTTAATGTTCAACTTAAAACATTTTCACAATATAGGAAATGGTAGTACTACATGATGTAATATATATTTTTTGAAACAACAACAAGTTTATTGAGAAACTTGACAAGGTACATCAAGTCCGGAGAAGGGGGAGGGGATTCAAGCAAAGATTGAAAATAAAAAAAAAAACACCCAAATTGAAACCCAAGAACAGAGGTTGGGTTTCAAACAGACCCAAACCGGCGGTGATCGAAAAAGATCACCTCTAACCTTGATGTAATATTACCAAACAAAAATTTTATTTTCCATAACCAGACACAGGAGGGAATAGGGGAAATCAGAAATCTCCCCCAAAACAGGACCCATGACATTATTGACATACACACACCAGGATACTACAAGATGATGATAACAGACATAGATTTAGGCTTCTGCTGTATGGAGTGCTCTCATTCCTCTTTTGTTATATTCCCAGTGAATGTCTGCATAATCTTTCACTTTCTTGAACAATTTCGGCCTTTCACCATCAACCAATCCATCCTCCGGTCCGATCTCTTTTCCCTTTTCAGGTGTATAGAACATAGCTATAGAAATTCTCTCTCTCTCCGAGTTACTCAGTACCCTATGCACAGGGCTCTTGAACACTCCATTAGTCATTATCTAGTATTACAACACAAAGATACCATCAAAAGTCAAAACATTATATTTCAGGTTCGATTTCCCTTGCCAGTAAATTCTTGGGGCCATTGGAGTTATGCCTGGTTGTTATCTCCAAGGCACCGGATTTAGTCTAGGACAAGCTGGCCCAGACATCCGGTTATCAAAAAAAATAAATTATACTCCCTCCGTCCCTTTTATAGTGTGTACATTTCCATTTTGGGTTGTCCCTTAATAACTGTGTGTTTTGAAAAATTAGTGGGTACATTTCCTATTTTGCCCTTAAAAGTAGATTCCTTTTTAAAAAGTTAGTGAGTATTATTATATTGATAATGGTAAGTAATGGAAAGTAGATGTAAAAGTTGATGTGAGAGAAAAATAGTTGGAATTCCCAGGTAACACACTTAAAAAAGGACGGAGGGAGTATTCATTTTCTACTTCTTTGATACCGTTAGTTTTAAGATGAAATGGTAATTCACGATATACATGATGTGTATGTGTTTGTGTGTGTGTACCTCCATTTGGTCACCCATGAGAATGAGGATGGCATGAGGAACTTTGGGGACTGTATGCCATTTATCTTTCTTGAAGATCTGAAGACCAACTTCATCTTGCAATATAACAGTGTATCCGGATCCATCCGCATGGGGTTTTAAGCCCAGAATGAGATCAGGCCTCTGGCATTTTGAGTAGTAGTTAAACCTTGCTTGCACGATTGATCGTTCGCCGAACTGATTCAGGAAACAGTTTTCTTCCAGATTCAAGGACTTAGCCATTGCCTTGGAAGTGAATTCTGTTACCACCTTAGCCTTCTCTGTGAAATCTTTCAGGACTTCTCTGCATAATTGGAAGCAATTCCTGTTTAGTTTTATCAACAATTGGCTTCGCTATGGAGATGAAAATTTTCCCGTTCCCTTTTCTAAGATGTGGTAAATTTGGTAGATGCCATCACATCGCGCATTATTCTCAATTTGTGGGTGATTTGAGTACATGGCAATACTAGTGTTCTTCACGTTAACTTTGACGATGTTGGTTCAATTTTCCCCTCTTCTTTTCGAGCTTCGATTTCTTTACCATTTAAAGGAGATTAAGTTCTTTTAGTTTCTAGAGATCTAGGGCTCACAGTGCGTGATTTGATAGACCATCTCTACGCAGTAAAGACCCTCTAATCCATGGACCTCAAAACTTATGTCCCGTCACAAAGCACCGTAAACTCTGCAATCGTTTTCTGAGATTTGCGTATCTTGAAATTCTCACCGCAATTGATTGGAAGTGCATTTAGGCATGTTTTTTTTTTTTGGAAACCAAGGATTTTTTGGCTCGAGAATGTGAGTATACCTGAAGGAAGCCGGTTTTTCTGGCCAGAATTTGAGCTTTTGAAGATCTTGAGGGCACACATCAAGAAACAGACGATCAGACCAGTCTAGGGACTGGCCCTCTTCTGGGACAGGGTCTGCCCCATACCCTTCGAACTCCACAACTGTTTTTGAGTATTTCTTCTTCTCTTCCATTGGTTGTTCAAAGAACTCCCTTGCCACTTGAATTATCTTGTCCAAGAAAGAATTTGGAATCCCATGACCTATTGCCTGATAACTCCACAATTAACCCCTTAAAAACTATGCCAGAAAAGTTTAAACTTTTACTCTCCGTTCAGTTGTTGGGATTTTTGACGTGAGAAATAGATTATCAGGAAAAGTGAAGTGAGGTGAAATAGAGAAAAATGAAACTTTTTTCATGTGGTGTGTACTCTTGACCAGGACCGGCCCAAGATATTTGGGTGCCCTAGGCCTTATCCTGATGTAGTGCCCTACATTTCTTTATAGTAACTAAATAACAAAAGCGGACTTAGTTGTTTATATAATTATTTTAGTCCATATAAAATAGCAAAGGGTGGAGCTGGTTCGTCAAGGAGAAGCAGCTCGACATAGGCGATGTCGTCTTGTTCCTGTGCCACCAGCTTTTCATTGAATGGAGGCAGCAAGGAGTGGCTTTGGTGGTGGCAGTGGGTCAATTACCCATTAATGTTGGCGTGTGGACACTAGCCGCGCTACGTGTACATTTCAATGGTCACATGACTACCCGAAAAAAATTCTTATAACTAATAAGTAATGTCTAAATTTTAGGTTAGTTCTCTTTTGGACACTTAGCCCAAATATAAAATGAACAAGAACATATCTTTAGAAGGATCCGTGTGAACTTATTTGCTACATAATATTCTAAAATAAAATGAGTGTATTTATCCTCCGATTTTATTGGGCCACCAAATGGGCTTTTGCTTTGTGTGTATTGTTGGGTTTCAACAATAACAATTTGTAAGAGCTCTAAAACTTAATTAGATCACTTGTTTCGGCTTCAAAAGACTCCTACTCGGCTAAATACTAAAAATTATTGGAGTGCCCCCTTTTTTAGACTATTTTTTGATGCCCTAGGCCTAGGCCTTGCCCAAGGGCCGGCCATTCTTTTGACAAGGAATCTTGCGAGAAAACTAAAATTCCTACTTTTGGCACGATCTGTTTTGCAAAAAATGTTTCTTAGTGGGAAAGTTGAAGTTATGGTGGTAACTGAACACAAAAAGTTACGGGAAAGTGGATCTTCCCATACTTTCCGTGCAACTGAATTGAGGCCTTATGGTTTTACAAAGTCCATTTCGATTCACTTTTTCCTTTTATACTGTATGACTTTTGAAATCACATACTGGGCAGTAGAGAAATTTTGGTTCTTTCACTTCCTTTGCAATATTACTGGAACAACAAAAGATATACTACAGTATAGGAAGTGTTTTGAGTGCAGACCTGAAAGCAGCCCCATGATTGAATTATTTATTGTAAAGAATTATTTATCCCACCTTAAGGAATTTTTAACTTCTAGAAATCAAGAGTATATAGAATTCAAAAACATAAAATAGCATTCAAAAAATAAAATAGTTTTTGAACGCTGTATAGTCATAATAAAATAGCATTAAAAAATAACATTTTCAAATTTTGATTTTTATATTTCTTTAGATTATACAGCGTTCAGAAAATAAAATAGCTTTTATTTTTTATTTTTTATACTTGTGATACATTAATACTAAAATAATAAGTGGCAACATAGAGCATGCGAGATAAATACAATTCAATCTACAACACCCTTAGTCCTATATTAACATCAGGGGAGGTATATGTGTAAATAGTATGTAAAGTAATGGAGGTAAAAGTAATTTCTAGAAACCACAGGGGAGGTTAGTGTAATTTAACCTATGAAAAATAGTGAGAAAAGATGGGAAATAAGGAAAAAGAACATGAATTATTCATAGGTGAGTTTGCCACTTTGATTAAATCAAGTGTGATTTTATCAAAGAGGAAGAAGTTTGATGAAATCTGAGATGTTGCCAAATCTCAGATTTCATCAAACTTCTTCCTGAATTGATAAAATCGCAATCTTGATCAAATCAAGTGGCAAACTCACGAGGAAGGATAGTAAAAAAGTAGTGGCAACCACATCATTTTATTGAGAGAGAGAAAAAGTCCACTAATGTTTACTAAATTAACTACATGTATACTAAGGCGGTTGGCCTTCTCAAATAAAGGCCAGAAGTCAGCTTAAATGCAGCCAAATTTCGCCTCCAAACTTCCGGTGCAATCAAGAAATCAGCCCTCATGAACCTCAGCTGTCTCTTTGTATTCAGAACAGATGCCTAATATTAGAGCCGCAGTTTCCTACCAGTGGCATTCTAGAAGACAAAGTCATGAATGAGGACATCTCTTAGCAGGTGCTGAGAACTTTCGCACCAACCATCTCTCTCTCTCTCTCTCTGCAAGAGAAAGTTCTCTCTCCCTGTGTGTTAATCTTCGGACACAATAGTCCGGAAATAAATGCAGACACATATGGGCCATGGGGCTCACGTGCATCGAACGGTTTTGGACATAGGTAGCACTGCTCTTTGTTTTCTATATGATTCCATTATGTCCCTGGTTTCTGCAATTTTGTCATGCAAGCAAACATCAAGTCATCTTTCTTGGAAACCAAGATACCTATGAAACAACAATAGATTCCTAAAAGCTTGAAGCTTGAAGATTGCTATGTAAAAGCTAGAAAGGACACAGAGAGATGGATAGTTTTAATAATGAAAAGTCATCAGGCCGTCCATTAGTTTCTGGCTCAAATCTCATGGCTGAAACATCATCCGCAAATCGTTCCGAAGCTAAATTTTGCAAGGGTAAGGAGTTGATGTATGCTAGTGATCAAGTCCAGCTGCTAAGTGATAGATTGAGATCTCTTGAGGAAGAAGCTGAGGTCATGAATCAAGCTTTGATAGAGAGCTTGGAAGAAAGGAAGAAGCTAATCAATGAAATATCTCACCGATTTCGGGTTATAAGCCAGTATCGCGTATATGGGAAACAAGATTCAACTGGTCTGTCTCAGGTCTTACACCAGGAATCCAATCCATCTCTTGTAATCAGAAATAGAAAACTAAAAGCTACCGTGGGGTGCATTTGACGAATCTGGTGATATGTATGATAGGTATGAAATCTCACTTAAATGAGTGTTTTTTACCAGATCCTGAACACGTATCTCTTTTCTTCATTGCTCTCCTGCAATGGATTAAACTAGATCTGATTGTTTCTTCGGATTGGGTTTTCTGAATTGAAACACCATGATTGTATGTTTTACTTCCTTCGCTTCGTGCAATTCTTGTGGAATGTGTCTGTCTGATTCAGTGATAAGATACCGGCAAAGAATATGTATCTGTGGTCGAAACTCTGCACTCATGATTGAGTAATGGATAGCCAAGAAGAATGGACACATATATTGAACACAAGGATCCGTATCAAACACAGTCTAAACACGTTTGGTAAGGCCCAACATGTGTCTGATTTCTTGACCATATTTCTTTTACCATGATATGAGGATAAGTTGGGAACACACATAGCACACATTAGGAGCTAAATACAATCTTAAAAAGTTAGGACAGAGTCAAAATCGCCAACAATGTATAATTCTTAAGTACTTATTCAATGGCTGTTGTTCAGTATGTCTTTATAATGTTATCATTTTCTTGTGTTTTGAATAGGAATACTATGTTTGAACTATTTTAACAACCGGTGATCCCTTTTACTTGCGAAAATTATGTACCTTGCTGAAATATGTCTTAAAACAGTAGAAATAGTGGTCAAGGCTTGAGACTTAAAGGTAGGAGTTTGCAGGGGCGGAACCAATATGTGGGGGGAGTGGCACGGGCCACACTGGGTCTAACAAAAACAGCGCTATTCTACTTAACACGTGTATTTTTGTGGGGTATTAAGCATATTTGAGAAATTAACCACGAGAAAATGAGTACTTTTTTGGTATTATTCATGGTTAATCTTAGATCGGGTATTTTTTGAATATTAAGTATATGGATGGTTGATTAACTTATGAAAATGTGTGTTTTTCAACATTATGATTAATTAACCTTATAACACGTGTATTTTTTATACTACTCATATATATTTTGGGTGTCACCTCCGATTTGAAATCCTAGTTCCGCTACTGGGAGCTTGCTTCCTTGTAAAAGTCACGTTCGAAATCTCCTAGGTGCTAGATAAGAGATGGGAGGAAGTTTCCCACATTTTTGTTCTGCTTTCAATTCTCTATTCACTTTCTGAAAGGTGAATATCAAAGTTTTTAGAATTGGCAATTTGATTGCTGGCTCCACCATCCACAAGTGAACTTATCAGGGTGGTTAAACCTGATGCGGAAAACAAGGTCGCTGGGGAAACTGAGATGAGGATGAAGTCAACAATGACGATGAAAATGATGAGAATGATGACGAGGTTTCTGAGGATGATGTTGATGCACTAGGGATGGAGGAAGTGATGACGATGAAGACAATGCTAAAGCATATGTCGCAGAGGAGGGGGAAGAAGATAATGAAGAGGAAGATGAGAAAAAGCAAGCTCAGATTCCTCGGAAAGAAGAAAAAGTGAGAATGATGACGAGGTTACGAGTAGTTGTTTGTCTGTAAGGTGTTGAGCACACTTCACTTTGGCACTGACAGCATTTTTGTGTCTATTACTACTTCGAAAGCATAAATGGTTTGGCCAAGCTCAATATAAGCAGACTAAAAAACCAAAGCTCGATACCATTTCTGCACAATCAGAAAAACCAAATCGTTGCCTCTATCGAACCACTCGATGCAAGATCAAACAGGGTTCTTGGGACACAATTTTGTGAAAATTTTAATTTTTTCATCCAAGAGTTCCCAAAGTCATAATGGCAGATGACACTCCAAAATGAAAATTCTTTCAAGTTCAGATACTCTCTCAATCAGCTTATGATATTAAACAACTTCTAAGCATCTTTATAACTCTGAAACTAAATGATCTGACCACGAACCTGTCAAACATGACAAACACCACCAGTTACACTTCGCCCCCGACGACTGAGAAAAAGAAGATTGCAAACCAATAATCTGTTTTATTGCTATGACTCCCAATAAAATGAGCAGTTTGTTTGTATCAACAGCAACAAAGCATATTTTACGATGAATCACCAAATTCCAAATCGTACTACAAATTATTGCCTTGAATCACATTATTTTGAACCAAAATTCACAAATTGAGCATTGAAACTGAGGCAGCTTCCGAGACCGAGAAACAGCAAACTTTGAAACATTCAAATACGAATACTTAATCCTATTCCCATTCAAAAACTCCTCAAGCATTTCCTTGGCTCTATCAGGATCCAAGCTCTCACATTCAATCTCATAACTCGTCCCAAACCCGTAATCCATCTTATCTACCTCCAATTCCAACCCTTTCCAATAACTCAGCATAGTTATAAACTAGCCCCAAATTATCAATCAAACCACCAATTTGAAACCGAATTCAGAAACTTTTTGACATTGAACACTTGATAACAGCGAATTAGGCAACCTCCGATGACAAATACCTAATTGCATTTCCTTTCAAAAACTCCTCAGATCCATGAACTGTTTACTGCTATACTGCCAATGAAACAGTTTGCACCAAGTAACAACAAAGCATCTCATACCAATGAACCAATAATCACATCCATAGCTCGTAATAAATGCCTTTAATCACATCAATTATTGATAGAAATGTCCAAAATCATCTCTCATACGGGCAATTTGGAACAAAATTCACAAACTGGGCATAGAACACTTACTGAGGCAGCTCCCGGACCGAAAAATAGCAAACTTTGAAACCTTTGAATACGAATACCCAATCCCATTCTCCTTCAAATACTCTTCAATCATTCCCTTAGCTCTATCAGGCTCTTCACTCTCACACTCAATCTCATAACTCGTCCCGAACCCGTAATCTGTCTCATCCACCTCCAACTTCAACCCATTCCAATCAAACACATTCCTCACATTCCTAAACCCACCCAAACAAACCAACCCATCAACCCCAAATTCCTCTTTTACCCTCTCCATAACCCTAGATTCGGATAGGGATAAGAGGCGCCATGGCTCGGCCACGGCAGCGCGTGCGATGGAGAGGTCGATGGGTTCTTCGTGCTCTTCGACGCGGCTGACGCCAGCGGAGAGTTGGGGTTTGGATTTTAGAGCGAGAATGCAGTGGGGGGAGGAGTTGTAGAAGCGGAGGCGGAGGGCTGTTTGGTTGGAGGAGAGGTGGGAGGTGGGGGTGTCGACGAAGATGTTTTCTTGGAGGAGGGTTTTGGTGTGGAAGGGGGAGAGGAGGCGGGTGAGTTTCTGGTGGGAGGAGGAGTCGGGGAGGCGGAGCTTGACTTCGACTTCCATGGGGGTGGTGGAGGAGCTGCCGGAGCAGCACTGGTGGGGTTGTGGCGGCGATAATTTGGTGATGAGTTGTGCTAATCCTCGGAACGTATATACAGTGTTATTCACTCGATCGTACGAGTGGTGTGGGTTATTTTGGAAGGAAATTGTGGCCGAGTTTCCCCTACCCTAAAAATTACTCCATCAGTCTCATTAATGGGGGACCTGCTGTCCCTCGGGATCGGGAGGGGATGCTAAACTCATCCGGCCATCCGTTTCAGGAAATTATGGCTGAGTTTCCCGTACCCTCAATTGCTAAAAATTACTTCATCCGTCTCATTAATGGGGGACTTGCTATCCCTCGGGATCGGGAGGGGATGCTAAACTCATTTGGCTGTCCGTTTCGCACATTAACGGTTGGATGGGGGCTAGCACCCCTGTCATCCCCAACAGCAAGGTCCCCGGATCCCTCATTTTTTTTTGTCAATTATTCCTTTTATCTTTTTTGTGTCTAGTCATATATCTTTCCGTCTATAATACTATTTTTTATAATTTTAAGAACTTTGTATTTTTCCGTGAAAAAGCAAAGAGAACGTTGTAGTAAAACAAATTTTGATCTATCAAGGAGTATTTATATTGCATATTTTTTGAGATCAATATTGAAACGGATCATTAAATCCTCAATTTATGCTACATTATTGCAGTGGCTTTTTACTTTTTCAAGACAAGTCATCTTTTGACATAATCAACTAAAAAAGTTCAAAAAATCAAGTCAGTTGAACAAGCAGTCAACTCCGTTTTGGAAAGAAGGAAAATTAATTGAACACTTAAGATGCCAGTAAAACTAATTTGCTAGATTTTCAACTATAACACAATTATGTTGAAAGTCAACACTTGACTTGTAACATAGGCAGATAAAACCAGAACAAGGTTTCAATGCAACCTTTTTTTTGGTAAGCAAAAATTTATTAACTCATAACACGAAGTACAAAGTTAATAGGACCTTGGACACACGGGCCTGATCGCCCAAGACCCTCCTCTCCTAACCACATGGAGGAAACTAATTTAGGCCCAACAGACTGAGCCCAAACCAGGAAGAAAAACCAAAACGACCCTGAAAAAGCGGCCCAACACCCAAAACCCAAAAGTTGGTGAGACACCAACCCAAAA
This sequence comes from Gaultheria prostrata, assembly GCA_036023075.1. NCBI lineage: Eukaryota > Viridiplantae > Streptophyta > Magnoliopsida > Ericales > Ericaceae > Gaultheria > Gaultheria prostrata. The sequence continues at coordinate 65,981 of JAXBDA010000128.1, read as the reverse complement.
AACTCGACCCAAGCAAGGGCCGAACCCATAGCAACGCCCACAGCCATAAGCAAACCCTAATCCCAAAGGCTTCTGCAACTCCACCCTACCACCGCCGTACCAAGCGCCGCACCTCCTAACAATGGAGCACCGGCCGTCCAAAGATAAACAATGGAAACCATCTGGAAACGACGCTGGCAAGAGAGAGAGCACGAACAACCACCCCAAACCGCCGCAAGAACCAGTCAAGCGTCGCACCTCCGGAGATCCACACCACCTCAAAACCATGCAAGAAACCCAAAAGCAGCAGCCAGGGGAGCAGCAAAACGAAAGAGACCGCCGCCGTGAAGCACCACTGCCGCCGCCGCCAGAGGCAACAAAAGAAAGCCCCCCACCAGGAAAACGACCCAACCCCTAGCCGTTAGGCCATAACCGAGATCCTCCAACAAGGAAAGCGGCGGGGAAGATCGCCGGATCGACAAACAGTTAGGCCAAAGAAGACGCAGCCAACACCGCGCCACCGTCGGATCCATGGCCATGAGGGGGAGGGAGAAAACGCAGAGGTGGAGAGGAAAAGGAGGGGAGGAGGGAGGGGAGAAGAGAGAGGGAGGATAAGGAAAGGGGTGAGAAGGCCCGGGGGGACGAGGTCCCCCCCCCCAGGCGGATTTCAGTTGTTTACTTGTCTACTTGTTGATGAAATACTCGGCCAATTAGTTGGGTGCTTGTTCCAATTTCCAATGCAATGGAACAACCCTGGACATAGTGGAGCTAATCAACAAGGATTTAGCCAAACTACCCTCACTGAGCACTGGTGGAAGACTCTCGTGTTCTTCTACACGGGAAGGGCTCAACTCTGAAGCATGTTCATAGACAAGCCAATCAATGTGCGAATCATTTGGCTAGGATGGAGCTGAGCAGGAAGAGGAGTTTGTGGTGTGTGAGGAGTCTCCACGCTCTATGAGACTCTTTGTTCTAGAGGATGCATTATGTGTTGGCCACTTAGGATTTTACATGAAATATTAATCGAAAAACCAACGTTCCTCTTATGTTTTGCACCTCTGAGAAGTAATAGGTCAAGTTACAACATTTGCTTCGTTTTCCATCTATAAGCTTTAGGGAATCTCAATAGTGAATTGTCAAGTGATACATATAAGGGGAAAACATGTTACCCTCAAAACATCATTTTCCAAGACAGATTATCTGGGAAAATTCACAGGAGGTTCCAAGCTACCAACCAAAATCCCAAAATCAATGTCCTCATCCTCGAACTTCTTGATGAATGAGTGATGAATGCATGAAAGAGAATTGATAGTCAAGTCCTGGAAATATGAAACATAAACTTAGTAGTCCACCAGATATTCTTAAACAATGCAGTTACCAGAAGGTCTAGAGCTGGCAATCTATCTTGAGGGTCCTTTTGGATGCTGCAAGAGCATAAAAGACTTCAGTCAGTAATTGTGATTTTACACCATGTGTGTAAGTGCAAATTCATCAAAATGTTCCAGGAAAATAACGTCAAAGGATTTTCGAATTCGCGATTAAGTTAATTTCCATCTAAATGAATGCCTAATGTCCTGATTACTGCAAATGAGCATTATTAAACAACACGAGTCCCATGTGCTGCAAGAAAACACGGCTTTTATGATGTTTCCAAATTCAAAACTGATGGTTACCCAAGAATGACTTTACAAAACTGACCAATAGCTGGACTTGTTAAGGTTCTAATTCAGTGGCGGAGCCAGAAATCAAAGTCGGAGGGGGCCAGATTATGGAAGAAATTTTCGTACAATGATTTTTTCAAGATTAAATCGAGTCATTCGAGTTCTAATGGTATGTTTGGATAAATTAAAAAATTAATGAAGAGTATTTTTGTTATCATATCACTCGACGAACGCAATATCATTATCGCACGGTATCATTAACAATATTTTAGTATGAAAATTATCCTTACTTTTTTATTATTTTTGAAAATGTATAATTATTTTTTATAATTATCTAAAAAAAATGTAAAATATACCCCAAAATAGGAAATCCGGAGGGGCCGGGGCCACCCCAGCCCCTATGTAGATCCGCCAATGGTTCTAAAGGAAAACATCTAGAAAAATACTTCCATTCTGTGGCATTTAGCACTTGAGATCATCCAATCGACAAGAGAGAGGGAATTCAAGACAAAAGCCCCGTAGCTTTTCAGTAGAACTGATCGACCATAGTTCATAGAAGTTCTAAATTAAAAGGCCATTGAACTACCAATTTGCTCCCCATGGCCAAATTAAACACGTAATTCTAACCACCTGTTCTCATCTCCTAGTTTGGAACTAATAACCTATGTTGACCATCTCTTGTTGGGGATTTAGCAGATTTGACACTTCAATGTAGGGTTAGACTTCGATCCTTAGTTGCACGATGTGGGAGCGGGTGCGGCAGAGGAAACGGGAGCGGAGCTGGGGAATATAGAAGCTCCCAAGGTTGAGAGCGTGGTTGTGCTAGACGAAAATAGAAATGTTGAAATTATCATTGAGAAAAGCTATTTGGATATAGATAGGTCAATCTCCTGGGTGTTATGGTCAAGGGTCTTCCATCCTAGTCTCCGTGAGATTTTGTGCCAAGTCTCTACTCTTGCAGATGAAGTTTTTTCACAAGTATTGAGCGTTATAATGGATTCATCTTAGGGTTAGAAGCTCCCTCGTTTTCTACTTATACTCCAACCATGCAACAATTGTGATGCCATAGTTCTTGTTTCAAAATACTGTAATAGCTATATTGCAATTTACCGATTTGATCGAGGTACAATATATTTTGAAACCGATGGAACTTGATGAGACTATTTTAAACAAATGTGGTGTGTATGTATTTGTCAATGCATGATATGGAGATTTAATGTAACAGAAAAGAAATGTAGAAAGAGAGACCAGCTATCTTTCAATACCATTGCGAGCTGGTGATGGATGAGGTTCATAATTATTGATGCAATTGGACATAGTGATTGTTACTGATTAGTCTATCGATTCTTTTGGCATCTTAATATTTGGTCATTGGCCTCAAGTACTGGCCCCATCAGCTTGATTTGAGAAGTTCTTTAATTTGATAATTTCTGCGGCTCTCTTAGGATTTAAGCTTATTCCTGTTGGCCTCCTCTTTCAAAACGGGAGGTGACGAACCCTTTCTAGTTGCTAAATCACTTCGCTGAATTTGTCTTTCATAGTCTCTTTTAACAACTATTGTTACTTCCGTTGGTACTTAACCAGGATTTCAACGTTTTTATGCATATGTTCCTTTGCTGATTGCTATTCCTTACTTTTTGGGAGCAGAACTGGCTCTTCGGAGGTGCCTCAGAGGACGTCTCCTGCGACACCTCGTACTTCTCGACGGCTGAAGGTAATGGGATCTGATTCTGACTCAGTCCAATCTCCAAATCCGGCAAGCAGGACACCTAAGGACAGAAGTCCTAAAGTCATTGACCGCAGATCATCCCGAAGTTCTTCTTCTGATCAGGTCAGTAACACCAGTAAGGATACTTCATTGTCGAAGTAGTGGTAATAACCTACAGAATGATTTCCAGATGTTGACAACGTCATTCTCCTCTCTTCCGTCTTGTGCCACTGGACGGCATGCCCACTGTACTTACACCGCAATCCTTGTCCCCTGACCCGTCTACTGCTTTCAGTCACCCATAAGGCTCATAAACAAATACATAAATGGATAACATAGCTTTGGTTAAACGAAGTAAAGGCCTCCTATTATCAAGGTAATAGGCATCAATTATTATTATTTTTATTTATTTTCATTGCATATGAGTAATTCATACAGTCAATTTTAATTGATTGAGACTATATGAATTCCTCGTCTGCATTGAATATAACATCTGAATTCCTCGTTTGAATTGAATATCCAAAAAAATGCCATAGAATGTTAAGTTAGGCATTTTTATTGTTCTATTTTAGTTGATTTAATGTTATTTTTACTGCAGACGAGGAATTCATGAAACTCGTAAAATAGGATTTATCCAAATTGTCCTATTTCAATTGATTTAGTCTTTATTTTTCCTCTCCCGATCTCAAAATGCCCAACTTAACTGCCTTTTTTCGAGTACTAGTTCTTCTACTAATTTTCTCGAAAATTTGATTATCTCCCCACATGAATCTGTATGGATAGATGAATCTTTAGAGCATCACTAGTGGTATATTCAAATATTGCCACATCACTAGTGGTACAATGGTTCATTTGTAATAAAAAAAAGTACTACTCACTCTATTTTTTTTCATAAAATGGGTACAACTTTAAATTTGTACATATATTTTTTATAATATTAGTACCATTTAAAAGATATTCACAATATCTTTTAAAATGAGATCAATCTTGAACATATTTTGATAAAGATTAAAAATTGATAGTTTCAATTTTTTGAGAGAAAGTGCAAAAAAACTAAGTTTTGAATTAAGTATTTGAAAAATGGAGAAAGAATGTTGTTACTTTTGATAGGGTGTGGTCCCCAAAATTTGGTTATTGAGTTTTGGTTATTGAGAAATGTTGTTAACTTTGAGTATCCAAATGCCAAAAGTTGAGTATTTATAAAAAAATATTGTTAACTTTGAATATTTATCCAAATGCCATTGTGAGCCTCTTTTGTGTATCAAAATACTCATCTTTGAGTATTTTTATTTTTGAGTATACCACTAATGATGCTCTTAGTGGTTGCATTGGATACCTGAATCTCTTATCAACAATGAATCTTTTGGGAAACATGAATATCCAGGTAGGATCTTTTCTATACTAGCGCGGGGCACATGCTTGATACTCATCATCGTATATTATTTGTATAAAATAAATTGTAGTATTTATTTTTTGGTCATTCGATATACATTAGTGGCGGGTTAGCGGGGCTTCTGCTGAGGCTCGAATCTTGCTCTCGTTTGTGGGAGAATCAGGAGATAACTGCTAGGTTACAAGCTAGTGGTTAATATGGTAGTGTAATATAGTAATATTTCACTAATTATCATGAGTTATCTTATATTCATGGCCCATTGGTGGAGCCATGAATGGACAAGAACGGTCACTTGATCTCATTCACTTTAATTTCTCACAAGGATTTTTGATAGTTTGGAGCTAAATTTTGTATTCCCTCCGTCCCAATTTGATGGACCCTTTTGGGGAATCCAACTTATCAAGGATGTGAAAATTTTGTATTATCTTTTCTGTTTAACCTTAAGTCCAGCAGATATTAATGTGGCCAATTTTGTGCGGCTAACTTTTTATATGAAACTCAAAAACATATGCAAATATGGATCTTGTTTTATAGATATCAATTAGTTTTATTATACAAAGTTTTCAAAATTATAAAAACTGTTATAAAATAAAAGATAATGGACAAGCCAATTGAAATGGGGGAAATACTTTTTAAGAGTAAAATTGGAAAGTGACCTTATTTTTATGGATGTTTTTTTTATAAATGAGACTTATATTTTGGGACATCTCAAAATAGAAAGGGGGTCCAGCAATTTTGGAAGGAGGGAGTAATTTTAACCACTTAAAAATTTCATAAATTGCCCCAACTTACTTAAAATACATATAAATCTCAAGTTTTTTCTTGTTTTCGAGAGTTGATATTACTACAAATGAGACTATCGTACATTATTTTTGAAATATAATAAATCATCAAGATCAATTATAAAGTAAAAATACATTTGTCACTCTATATATATCTATGTTATAGTTAACTTCTTAATTTAATTATTCTTTTGCATGAGCAAGTAAAAAAATTAACTTGCATATAAATCTAATTTTTAATCCTACTCACCTAAACTTCTAGCTCCTCCTCCTGCCCGGCGACGTCCGGAAATAGTTTGTCTTCTTCGAATCCAACGGTTTTTGTGGGGTCCCGAGTCCCCACAGCCAATTGTTGCATTACACCCACACAACTATACTACACTCCGCAGCACAAGATCGTTGCTTACAGTTTGCTTTTCGCAATCGACGGCGCAAACGCTCAAAATTGTCCAATCATATCGATCCGCTCCATTTCTCTCTCCCTCTCTCTCATCGGACGTTATAGAGAGAGATTACAGTTGACTCTGAGATCTAGGGTTCCAATCTCTCTCCCTATCCTCAATTCAAATTACAAAAGTTCATCCAATCCATTATCATCAATCCTGTAAGTCTTTGTTTCAATCATTATATCATTTCTTTGCATTCTTAAGCATCTCCATAAACACGCACGAAAAAAAATTGAATTCTTTATCTGTTTCACCCGATACGCAAATGGAAAGTAATTATTCAGCTCTTCCGAAGAACTCATTTGTAGAATTACAATTTCAAGATGATAACTTTGAATCGAGAAACCCTAGATCTTCCCCCAAAGACACCTCTCTGAAACTTCTCCCTCTTGATGTTGAACAAAACCATTTGAAACCACACAATGTAGATCCCGAGATAGACGACGATATCGATTTCGATAATCTGCCCCTTATTTTCGGGGGTAACAATGCTGGTTCTGGGATTTACGGTGCAGTTTTTAACCTCACCACGTCGATCATTGGGGCGGGTATTATGGCCCTCCCTGCCACGATGAAAGTTTTGGGTTTGGTTTTGGGGGTTGTTTTGATTTTCTTGATGGGTATTCTTTCTGAATTCAGTGTTGAATTGATTGTTCGGTTTACGGCTCAATGTAAGGCGTCTTCTTATGGAGAGGTTGTACAAGCTGCGTGTGGTAGGCCAGCTAGGATTTTGTCCGAAATTTGTATAATTGTGAACAATGGCGGCGTTTTGGTAGTTTATTTGATCATTATAGGGGATGTTATGTCTGGTTCTCTCCATCATACTGGGGTTTTCGATCAGTGGTTGGGAAATGGTGTTTGGGATCATCGAAAACTGGTGATTTTAGTTGTGCTTGTGGTTTTTCTTGCACCACTTTGTGCTTTGGATAAGATTGATTCTTTGAGCTTGACTTCAGCTGCTTCCGTAGCTCTTGCTGTTATCTTTGTCTTGGTTGCTTTCCTCATCGCGATTATTAAGCTTGTTGAAGGGACTATTGAGGCTCCAAGAATGACACCTGATTTCGGATCGAAGCAGGCTATTTTGGATTTGCTTGTGGTGATTCCAATCATGTCGAATGCTTATGTGTGCCATTTCAATGTTCAGCCTATTTATAATGAGCTCGAAGGACGGTCGGTTCAGAAGATGAATCAAGTTGGAAGGATCACTACTCTTCTTTGCATTGTGATTTATGCTTCAACTGCAATTTCAGGTTATCTACTCTTTGGAAAGAACACTGAAGCCGATGTGCTGACTAACTTCGATAGAGACCTCGGAATTCGTTTCAGTACAGCTTTAAACTATATTGTCCGTATTGGGTACGTTTTCCATTTGATTCTTGTTTTCCCTGTCATCCATTTCTCCCTCCGGCAAACAGTTGACGCCTTGGTGTTCGATGGATCAGCGCCCCTCTCAGATAGTAGGAAGAGGTCTTTGGCCTTAACTGCAGTGCTTCTGTTACTTATATATATCGGATCGACGTTGATTCCCAACATTTGGACTGCTTTTAAGTTCACAGGGGCAACTACGGCTGTGTCGTTGGGTTTTATATTCCCAGCGCTCATTGCGTTGAGATTAGGTAAACAAGGGCCTGGTTTGACCCACATTGAGAAGTTTTTGTCTTGGTTCATGTTGGTATTGGCAATGATAGTCAGCATTGTTGGGGTGATTGGAAATGTCTATAGTCTCAAAAGCAAATCTGAATAACCCTCCTTGTCTATTGGATGAAAGCCCCAGAATGAGAGTGTAATTTTTACCAACTCTTATGGTTTCTGCGCTGCTTGGACGGTTCATTGATTGAAGATAATTTGGCATGAAGTAGACAGTTTACCAATGAGACGAATGTCGCTGCGCCTCATCTCGACATGTGCTGATTTGTCAGGTACTGCAGATAAGGCCTTGTGTTGTATAAGTTGTTTTGATGAAATTATGTAGTGTAGAAACCAGTTCATGCTGTAGTTTTCTTAAGTCCACTCGAGTTTCTTCTCAAATTCTTTCCGGCCAACGAAGTGAGATTACTGGAGCCGCATAGAACAACAATTACATCCATTTTTAACGAGTTTTTGTTTATTTATTTTGTAAGCGTGGTACTTCTGTCAAAAGTTTCTCAGCGGTATTAATAATAAGTGAGAATTTTGTGAGTGGAAGAAAAATCGTTGTTACATGGTTTTCGCACACTAGAATTGCATAATTCAAACTTGCGTAATTACACGAGATAGCAGAAGTTTTCATTCATTTTGTTCGGTATCAAGTGTATAATTGGAATCATCTCGGTTAGTTGCTTATGCTTTCTGAAGATCGGCTTTGTTTTTCTCACAGCTTGTGTATACATCGTAGGTTGCCTTCCAGAAAATATGATTGATGATAGAACCGTAGAACAGTTATGTGTTAGCACGAGAATGTTCAACCGGAACAGGAAATAGAAGATGATCTTCTGGAACCAGAGAAGTGTCTGAGGGATGAAATATTTCCTGCGACCAAATAAAAGAATTCATCTCTGTCGTAGATAGCCATCCATAAAATCGGATTCATGACAAAACCGTAAAACAGTGTATGTTAGCACCAGAATGCTCATCTGGAACAGGAAATAGAACCAGAGAAGTGTATGAGGAAAGAAACATCCCCTTTTCAAACTTAGAACGATTTTTAGTATGCAGTTTACCACTGACATGCATCAGTTCGGTCTTTATGCTCTCGTGGGCTCTTTCCACCGAAACTGTTTCCATCAAGCTACCATAAATTTCTACTGTTGGAAAATAAGATAGTTTGAGCTATGTCACATGGCCTCGGATACAACTATGCGGTGCGGGTATGTGTCTAATAAGTTTCTTGCTTTATCCTATTTCCATTTGCGAGTACTGGGGATACTCCAAAATATTCAAACTTTATTTCTTTCATTTTCTTGGATACATGATGTTTACATAGTGCCTTAGGGCAGTTCATGCACAATATAGGAGTTCAATGCGTAGTTCATGGTAAATTCGATTCACAAAATACGCTTGCTAGGTATATGTCCAACTAAATATGTCAGACATGGATTGCACACCCGTATTAGAGGGATGAGTGCACGACATTAGTATTTTATGCTTTTAGAAGGATCGTGGAACATAGACTTTGAGTTGTCTCAGCCAGGAGCAAGGTTGTGTGAAATTTGGCGTGTGGCCTAACTTGTTCCATTTGGTTTAAACTCAAAACTAACTTACTGCGCTTCATCTAGATCAGGTATAATTACGATTCTATTGTGTTTGAAGAGGCTTCTTAGCAAAGATGTAGCATAAGTCCTGCCAATTTTATACTGGTCATTGGTTATCGAGTGTTCACTTTTTGCTTCTAAAAGTTTGCGAGAAATTGATAGGATGACTTCCGAAAATCGAAAGACAAAAGAGAGAATGACAGAAAAATTGATCACTTCGAAGGGATCAAACCTCCAACTAGACCACCTCGAGGGGATCTGACCTCCAAAGCCGTTAGGCAATTGTAATTTTATTCTTGCTTGAAAGGAACGAGTCGTACGCCATCTACATATTTATAGACTCCAACTAAAAACGAAATGCAATCAAATGACATAATTGACTGATAATGATATCCTAGACTCAAGCACTTGGACCTAAATCATACATTCAATCAAATAAACAAGGAAACTAGATATTGCTCCTATCATTCCCTGGCCCTTAGAATCAGCCTTGTCCTCGAGGTTGATATGCATCTTCTTCAGCATTATCACCACAATTGTGCTCCTTGTCTGGAACCTGAGAAGAACCTGCATGCCGAATGGGTACCGCCACGTGGTACCCGTCGGCATATCCGAGCAGTCCAAACATGTTTTGGACGGTTCAGATTGAAGGCAAATTTACTCCAACAAATCTGGGCAGTCCAAAACATGTTTGATGGGCTCGGATGTGTGAACGAGTACCACGTGGCGGTACCCTATCCGCATGCAAGTTTTTCTCGTGGAACCTTGACAAGCTCAATCAGTAGCAATCGTTTTTGTTTGCGACAATGCCTTTTTTGCCACTTCTCACCACAATGCCAACAAAGCCCTGCCTTAAGTTCATTTGTGTTATCCTTTTTGGAGCCGCCTCCTGATTAAAAACATCAGAATGTCCTGATTTGTCGCGGGGTATAGGTGAATACTTTCGAGTGTATTTCCTTTCATCTTCAAACAAACGTTCCAATTGCATGCGCTCAAAAGAAAAAGCAACCATTATTGTGCTTGGTTGATGTGATTTAACTTCACGGCGGATATCTAGCTTTAATCCTTCAACAAATGTTCCTACAAGCTGATATTTGGACCACACAAGGGCTCGATTTGAAAGACATTCAAGCCTACCTTGGCATTCTAAGATAGTAGAAGTTTGTCCGATTTTCGCAAGATCTCCATGAATATTATGAAAAGTGGAAGGTATCTCTCTTACCCCCTAGGGTTAGTATGGTTTACTCTTCACATAATTATTGATCAGGGTTCGATTCCTCAAGCCACAAGAAAGCAATTGTGAGTCTCCTAGTCCCAGCGCAAATGGGTTTGTCTTTGACCGGACCAGAGAAGAAATTAGTTGAAGTCCGCATAAACTGACCCAGACACTCTCACCGTCGGAAAAAAGAAGAGGAAGGCATCGCTTTATCTCTATTTCGCTGGTTTGTCAGGGTAGCTATTGCTTCTGTGCGCATTTATGCCTGTCAACTAATGTCTAATAATGAGTAAAATACCTCTCTGTAGTCTGTAGTGGTCTTCTTGATATCTTAATTAGAACTGCAGTTACTCCATTAGCCATATAAGCTGCTATCTTTAGGTTTGAACCTTCCCCTTAGTTTTCGCGTGAATAGTTTATGTTTGACCGGACTAAGAAAGAGATTAGTTGAGGTTCGCGTAAACTGACTCAGACACCCTTCGTGAACTGACTCAGGCCTCTCTTTATCTATATTTTCCTGGTTTGTCAGGGTGGTTATTGCTTCTGTGCGCATTTATGCCTGTCAACTAATGTCTACTAATAATGAGTAAAATACCTCTCTATTATATTGGTATTAATGATCAGATAAAGTATTAAAGTGGCATTTGGAAGTGAGGTATTCAAGTGATAAGTTTGTGGTCCTGTGGGCTGTGACTCACGTGCCCAGTTTTAGGGCTATTATCTCTCTTCGTATAGACAATAGACAAGGCATGTGAGTTTTCCCTACTATCTGTTCACTTGTTTATGTATTTCAGTTTGATCATCTTTTTTTTTCTCTTTTGATTTGACCGTCAGAAATGTCCGGGTCAGCTTATACACACCTCGACTAATCTCTTTTCCGATCTGGTCAAAGGCAGGTCATCGACACCAAGACTAGGGGATTCACGGTCTGACCCCAAGAATTTGACCCTGATTATCTGTTTGGGGAGCAAATCCACCAACCAATAAGAGTAACCCTCGGGACTCTAGGGATCATCTAATGCCTTTCTAGTTTGCATGCGCATGCACAAACAAGTGTAATCAAATAATCTCATTTTCAACAGTCTGATTCTGAATAATTATATGAATTAGGTGCAGAATGATGATGGCAACTCTCTAGTAAACTCTTAAACACAATTATAATCCCCAAAACTAACCACATCACCAGTGAAACGCCGATTATTATTTTTCGTGACATGAATACACTCTGCATTTAAAATAGGAGGCAGCTTCTTTGCAACCCATTTGCAGATTGCCCGTTACGAACTCACCTGGATCCCTTCGAACGGTTCACATTGCAGGACCTGTCCACGTAAGAAAATCCAACTTGATCCGATACTCTTAACTACTTGATTGAATGGTTTTGTTTTGCAGAAAATGATTGAATGGAACCATTCCAATCGAGTGGTTGCAGTAAAACCTGCCTCTAATAAGACATTCTTTACTCCTCTTAAACATGTTTTCTAGTAAACAGAGCAATTTTTCAGTTGCATTCGTAATGACTACAGAAAACAGAGTAGTTACAGAGTTGCACTAATGATTATGTCTCACCTCGTGTGCTGATACGGGATCTCAAGTGTGGTTAAGAAATTGACCCCGCATCTCTGCAGTCCAACTGAAGAGAGACCTTTACCGTTACATCTCAATCGTTCATCTTTTTATTCAATGGATCAGATTTTAAAAAGACTCTTCCCGAAAATAATAGTTTCTTCCCGGAAAAAGTCTTTTTTAAATCTTGACCATTAAAAACAATTCAACGGCCAAGACCACACGAACGGCTCTCTGCAATCTAACATCAGATACCGCAGAGAAGCTAGATTCGTAAGAAATCACAATCAAACTCTTTGTTTGTTGCAAAAACTCCAAGTGATTGTATATATAGCAAATGGACAATTGCCTTTCACATGGGAAAGCAGTGGGTCTACTTCTGTTGTGCCCGTGTTGTGTTTGAGGTCCAGGGAACAATTGATGGGTGCATCTGGCTTTGAGAAACTCTAGGACACAAAAACAACCAAAAAACAAAAACGTTAGTGTCGATTGCACAGTCTCTCTCTCTCTCAGACTAATTATCAGTATGTTTTGATGACAGTTACTTATTAATGGATGCAAATTCGATGACAATGTTTGAATGATGGAACACATGAGGTCAAATGTGAAACTTCGGGAATGGCTTTTTCTGAGCTCTGCCACTTTACATTAAAGAAATCAAATTGGTCGTGCCAAAATGTCGGTATCGTAGAGTTTAAAGTTTATAGTTCCCACGCCAATGTGTGATGGGAAGATGCCGCGAGCATCACTAAAATACCTCCCCTGCTGCTATAGTATGTTAGTAGTACGCAGCTTTCGTTCGGATTAACCATAGACTCGTTACCCTTTTTTTTATTAAACGGGAAAAAGAAATTTTACTAACTTCTTTGTTTTTTTTATCGGAAGAAATTTTACTAACTTGAAATACACGAAGTAAATAATAGCATACAATAATCTAAATGTGACTTGCAATTTTACTGCATCATAGTGAAGTAACTTTAGCAATAGCAATTTGCGGCCATATCATAGTTGGATGAACCTCGTAAATCATGTGTATTTTATGTGACGAGTTCTCATCGCTACTTTTAGTTAGGATTCTGCATAATCTTAATAGAAAGAATTATGACTAGAAAGTCGACTTCTAGCTTTTGTGGGACGGAATTAAGTCAAGGAAATAATTTCACCACGGTACCTCAATAACCCGGAATTTAGTGCACTTAGAGGTTCTCCAAACCAATTCTTTAGTTTGAAGAACCAAAATTGTAGTAGTATTTTTTACTCAAAAAGTGTATAAAGAGAACAACACTATTTACACATACTCTGACCACAATTCTTTCTTTTCATCTCTATTTTTCAAAACTTCATTCATCCCTATCCAAAATTCAAAAATTCCTCCGAAATTTTAGTTTTTACTTTTTTCAAAATATTATCCAAATATATTCAATATTGATCTCATTTTAAAGTATTGCTAATGCATTTCTAATGGTAATAATTTTATAAAAGTTAAATTATAAAATCACAAGTTATTTGTATTTTGAAGTGCAAAATGAATTTGAAGAATGTTCTTCACTTTCCATTTTGAAGAATGGAACTGGAGCAGGACCGGAGGGGTTACAGTCTTCATTTTGAAGATACCAAGAATTGAAATGAATGAATGAAGTTTCGTTGGAAATACTCAGTGGAGTATTACCTTTGCTATAGTTGTATATTGCGGGAACATTATCATGAATGACTAGGCCTCATTCCATTAGGTGAACTATCGGTTTTTTGACTTTTCACGCTTTACGAGATAGATTATTTTCGTCAATTCAAAAAGTCTAAAAGACAGCTTAGTGGAACAGGCCTTGTGGTAGGCCAACAACATTGTCTTTGATTAACGCAAAACACAAGTTAGCAGTTCAGCTCAATATGAAACCATCGTCACTGTTGATAATTTCTTGATACTCCCTCCGTCCCCAAATTTTGGCCCTAGTTCTATTCTAACCGGAAAAAAAAATACTTATAACTTTAAATCGGTTATGAATTTTATATTCAATATGGATCTTGTTTGATAAATCTCAATTAGTTATATAAGACAATGTTTTCAAAATCATGTAAAACAATGTAATTACGAGATATAATAAATTGAAAAATGGCACGAACTCCAAAAAAGGATCAAAATTTGGAGACGGAGAGAGTATTTTTCAAAGATGGGTCGGCAAAACCTTTTAGTACAAATTATAGTCAAGTCAAAACCAAGCCTATTTTTCGAGCCCCCCAAAAACTTGTTATTGCCCAGAAAAAAGTTGATCATTCTCAGTCAAATCAAGAAAAGTTTTTCCTTTTATTTAATCACCAATCAAGGAGAAATTTTTCAGTGCCGAACAGGCACGGCCACGTGGTGCCGAGCGCTCATCTCAGTCATCCCAAGTATTTTGGACGGTTCAAATTTCACTTACTCTCTCTCTTTAAAATCCAGGCCGTCCAAAACACTTTTGGAAGGCCGAGATTCGCGCTCGGGCACCACGCAGGTGGTGCTTGCTCGGCACTGAAAAATTTCTCCCAATCAAAAAAGTTGTTCTCTAAAAATATGTTACAAATAGTGGTAGGATCAGCCACTGTGATTAAAGAATTGAGGCAAACTTATTATACTCTAATTAAGTTACTATCATTTTTCCTTGAACTTAACACTAATTGTGAATTTTCCAAGGAATAATTTTGTAATTAAGGGAAAGTAAAGTACAAGGATGCATAAAGAAGTAGTTAGGCCGTAAAATGAATCCGGTGATTGGCTTGGCAATGAGGAATGTCAAATCTAGTTGAATGTCAAGGGAAATTAAGTGAAACAAATCAGTAAATTAGGCCAACTAACTATGCACGAAAATCTGATCATCCCAATCATAGCCCAAAAGAGATTTGGCAGCATAGTGACAGAAGTGGTTGCTTGCTTTGAGACTAACTAAACCTTCATTACATGCAACGAAAAGACCACCAAGAAGCAGCCGGGATTCCGACTTGGAGGTGGCACTCAAAATACATATTGTCCTTCATTTCGTTCCACAAAAACAATCTATTATAAAACGTGTGTTTTTTGGATGAAAATCTCAATTAGTTCTCTAATTTGGTGTCAAGAAATGTAAGAAATCATGCACGGAAGTGTTTTATTTTTTACACAATAAATTAGAGATTTTTTGGTAGTGGATTATCGCTACGGGTGGAGAGAGTAATTAGTATAAAATAAGGTACAAGTGTTCTAAAGACTCATTATTGTTACTCATCCATCAACATATACTTAATACCCAAATTAAATTACACACTTTCATCGACTAATTGCTTATCAATATGTTTAACACCAAAAATAATATACGCATCTCTTTTTTTTTTTGCCAACTGCTCCTCCTTTAAGGCTCCGTCTCTATCTAAAAGCAATGCGATTCATTGAGTGAGAGCAGGACGATATATAAAAAAGGCTAATTTTTCCAAATTTTAAGGGTAGATTCTTGGCTGCCAACAAAGCAAGCATGAGACAACTGGAGATTTGTAGACCGATAACTTAATTTATGATTCCAAGAGTAGTCGATGAGCGTGTAAGATAAACCAAACACCCGATTATTGATAAAACTAAAGGGCTACCTGGTATGAAAATTGATTCTCCACTTCCCTCGTTAACTTTTAAGTGATATGGTGGTGGGTGTGCCATGACCCAGATGCTAACATTTTTTCCAACCCGTGATTGATGGCATTGTATGTGGACAAAAGCATGCCTTACTTCTCACTCCAAATCTTCAATTAATGTGATCAAAACTTGGCCAATTTCCTGGAAGGAACATGACCTTAAATACCCCACACCCCATTCTTTTTTCTGTTGTCACTCTCAAGTCTTAACTACCAAATGTAAAATCAATAAACCACCATAGGAAAGAGTCAAGTTACCCCAGCAACTGCTCCACCCTCTTTTTTTATTTTTATTTTTTATATTACTACGGCTTTTGTTTGTTTACCGTCCTTATTTTGGATTGGATGAAACAGTCTGAATCCTTATTTTGGATTGGATGAATCAGTCTAAATCTCGGCTGACCATTTCGATAATCAATTGTCAAAAACTTATTAATAGTCTTTTACCAATACCCGAACAATTTTACGGGTGAACAACTATCAAGAAATCCAAATTATTGATTATCTAGATGAACGATTGAGATTTTGGACTATCTGATGTGGTCTATCTCCAAGACAGGAAATTTTTTTGTATATCGGGTGGGTACCACGTGGCCGAGCCTACGTGATACCCAAACACTACATCCTAGCTATTCGAAAGTATATTGGACACCCCAAATTGAAACTCTCTCTCTTCTCCTCTCTCTCCTCTTTATCTCTTATGTTTCTCTCTCCATAATCCGAACCGTCTAAAATCGAAATAAACGGCCGAATCACATACACACGGATACCACGTGATAACCGCTCGGTACTAAAAACTCGTTCCCAAGACAATAGAGGATCCAATTCCTTATAATCCTTTTTCTAATCACTCTTTTACCTCCCACTTTGTATACATATATGCATTCTCTCTCCCTCTTTTCCCATCTCCCTCTCCCCCACCCACTCCACTCTCTCTCATAACAAAGCCATATCACAATTCAAAGCAGCCATGGACTGGTTCTCATGGCTAGCAAAAACTGGCCTAGACCCTTCACTTATCTACGAATACGGCCTAGCTTTCAACCAAAACGAGCTTGAAGAAGAAGACATAGCATACTTCAACCACGAATTCCTCCAGAGCATGGGAATCTCCATAGCCAAACACCGCCTAGAGATCCTCAAACTAGCCCGAAAAGACCGAGGGAACAACAACCCACACCCCGTGTCAAGGCTCTTCGTCGCGATCAAGCGAACGAGGAGGAGCTTGGCTAAGTATATCCGGACATGGGCTCGTCGTGACGACCGGGACTCGGCTTTGGTCCTTGTTCCAAAGAGGAGCTATAGTGCAAGGTGGAAAGGAGCTATGTTGAAAAGAAATAGTAAGAGGTTGGTCATGCCTTCTAATCAGGGTAGGAGCAGGCTTTTGCTTACAAATGCAACTAGTCCAATGTTGTTTCCGGGTCCGAGGTCGAATAGCTTTTCGAGTCCGTTAATGGTTCGCGGTTTTTACAACGAGGAGGAGGAGGAGAAGGGGGAGGAGGGGGCAGAGGATCCGTATTGGTCGGCCGGAGTGGAGGAGATCAGGTGGGATGCCATGTTTCAGGATTTGAAGCCTACTTAAACTTAAAGATTTTTTGTTATTCTGTTTTCTTGTTTTTTATGTGATTTTTGTTTCAGTCATTCTATTGACAGATCACACTCTTACCGGTAAAAATATAATCTTTCCGGTTAAAGAATTATCTTATTGACAGTCCAATGGGCTGATTGTAGAATTTTCCCATTGTTTTTGGGTTTTAGTTGGAATGGTGAGGGATGGTGTTTTTATGGATCTTTTACCAGAAGGGTTTTGGGTTGGTGTGTGTTGAAGACTTGGAATTACTAGCTTTTTTCTTTAGTGGTGGGTCAAGGTACAAGCTTTACTTTAGTTCGAATAATGGATTCTGTTCTAGTGACAAGATTTTCTCCCTTCCTTTTGTATGTTCAAACATGTCTTTCTCTTCAAAAAGAAACATGTATACCTTTGTCTTTAGGTTCTAATAGGTAGAAAAGAAAGCACCAGGTGAGAGCTCTCCTGTGAAGAAAATCCTTTATGATACATCTGCTAAAATGACTTGTCAGTCTTTGTTCTCATTTCGCCTCTAGCACTTTTTTTTTATGTATCCGGCTCAATTGACCGATTAATTCAAAAGATCAATTCTATCACCTATTGGTGCGGATCTCAATTAAAGCAAGGTCAATAGCATACAGGTGAAGTTGAACCCAATACTTTCTGAAATCCTTGATTGCCCGTGTGAGATCACCTGTTATGGAACCCCTCTGTTCCTCTGTTGTGGGGGGTTTCGATCGTTGGATGGTGAATTTTGATTTTGTATTTAAAAAATCTGTGTGTGATCCAATGGTCCAAAATCCCCTGCAACAGAGGAACAATGGAGAGGTGACTATCACTCATTCACTGTGCTAATTTTTAGGGATCCGGCTACACTTTTGACTTCCTAAGGAGGTTTAAGGGATTATTCAAAATCTCCTTCTTTATGCTTCTTTGTTACAGAATTTGTTCACTAATGTTCTGAAAAGTGGCACCTGTTTATTCTATTAGGTAATGAGAGATTTATTTGAAATACTTTGAGAAAGAAAGTGGAATGCTTTTATTCCCTATGGTACCAGTACTCAATAGAATGGTTTTCCCAAACCAAAATAATATAAAATAGATAATTAAAAGGGCACATTTTTCTCTTTTCCCCCCTTTCTGGTCAAGGAATTACATAAAGTGGCCACCCATTGTAGAAGAAATCCATCAGAATCAGCAAATGGTCATGTACCAATTTAGAAGCAATTTATGACAGGAAATTGTATGGATCAACAATTTAACTACTCCCTCCGTCCGTGTTTATTTTTTGAGATCCGTATTAAAAGCTATAATCAATTGAAAAATGACACAAACTCCCAAAAAGGACCAACAAACATGGACAGAGAGAGTAATTCTATGTGTGTATGGTATCCAATTTCAGCACGAAGTATGCTCTGGTAAAGCATAAGCCTCAATCATTCTCAGACTACTGTATTTAGAAAAGAGATGGCAATGCAATTTCAGCAACTGTATTTTTCATTGGGATGAGCATCAGAATGGTGATTCCTATCCACATCAGATGAATTTACATATTTAGTCATTCATTAGTGAATTTTCTTACACTTGGAAGCGTAATATTGTAAATGCACATCACAAACATCACAAGATGACAAAATCAGGAGTGCAATTATCAAAAAAAAGAGTGTGAAAATCAATTACCTATCCCGTTGTCAGAAATGTATGTTGCCAATTTTAACTACAAACTACTAACAGAGATACAAAAGCTTCATAAGCTTTCTCAATCAAACTATGAGCAGTTGAGCACACAACTAAAATACACTCAATGCTCAATTATTTTACAGCACAAAAGTAAGACATACAGCACAAGCCGCTTATTTTGCCCGGTGTCAAGAGCCCGGAATGGTAAAACGTAAGACTCGATCAGGGTGTTTTTCCTAGAGCCGAAATAACTTCATTACATGTCTCTGCCAAGTATCCATCCGTAAATTCAAGCTACAAGGTCAATGTATTCAATGGTCTGAACTGGAAGATAAGCGGAAAGAACCCCCTGCGTAAAGCATTTGGTAAACCGGCTTTATTCTGATAGTCAGAATAATGCTCAAAATAGTGCCAAGTCCACACATGGAGGCGAGTACAAAGAATGTGAGCCTATAGCAATTTGGACCCAAGCAAGAGGACCCTCCTTGTTTGGCCTCCTCTATGTCATATACGTAACCAGCGAGTAGACCAGAGAAGAGAAGTGCACCCAAAGGATTTCCAAGCTGCATGAAGTTGAATATTAAGCCGAAATGTTTCAGACCAAAAAGCTCTGAAACAACTGGAATCATTATAGCGAACTGAACGCCATAGCAGATACCAAGCAATGCTGTTGCAACATAAAGGGTGCCGCTGAGAGCTGATGCATACAGAAGAAATGTTACGATCATGATTACTTGCGCGAATGTCATCCAAATTGTGCGAGGAATCGTTTTAGACCTGCAATGATACATATCATATCCTATCAACTCAGTGCTATGAGCCTATGACCATAAAAAAAAAAAGGCAGAAACATCATATTTTGCAAACAAGAGGAATTTGGGATTCAAACTTTTTAACTTTTGATCGGCAACAAGAACCATATGATCTAATACACAAAGGAGAGTGTCCCCCAGAGGAGAAAGCAAAAACAAATGATATCTCGAACTACATATCACAAATCGCCCTCCATCATTAGAGAGAAAAAAAAAACCAACAGAATCCCCCTGAACCCAAAACCCGAAATGAAAACACACCGATCCTACAGATTTTTTTTTTTAACGTCAAATGTGCCTTCAAAGGTCCTTGTGTTGAGCTCTGACCAGAATACGAGATAACCAGCATATTGAGAAGAAAACACAATTCTACAAAGCTTTGGCTTTTGTTATCTTAAATAGGATAATCAAGAACATTTGTGCTCGTCTGCTCATGAACCAGAGCCACCTAACTAACATCCACCATTTGGAAGGGGGCACAACATTCTAAGAAATCAAGGAAAGGAGTTATAAAGACAAAAGTCGAAAAGTCGAGAGATTTTGTAGGTGCCGCTGTTAAACTTAAAATAGGAATGTAAATGACATCTTTTCCAGCATCAGATAGCAGTTACTTTAGCAGTCCAACAATTCATCAATGTGTCGACATGGTCGACCAATTGCCCAGCCAATCAACATATTACAAAGAAAAGAAATACAAAAGAAGAAAATATATCATTAGAATAGTAAGTACCTTACAAAATGTTCTGAGATAGCACCAGACCCAAGACGGCCCAAAAAATTGCAAAAGCTGAAGAGACTCAACAATATTGTTGTATCATCCACACCAAACGCAACTCCAATCTGTGCCAGATTATTTAGAACAGTTACTCCAGTACCAACCCCAAGGAAGTACACCAGCCACAGAAGCCAGAAATCGGCCTTCACAACAGCTTCACGGAAATTGAAATCTTCTCCCCTTTTGGGCTTCCTTTTCTTCTTCACTGCTCCTTCTCCCACAGCTAGAAGTATGTCAACCTCTGAAACATCTTCACTCTCATAAAAACTTCCAAGATTTGTTTCCGATGAAGATGGTACCAACAAGGAATCCATTTGACCTGAATCACCCTCTTCTGGTCCAAAACCATCGGAGGAAACAACTGAAGGCGTAGGTTTCTTGGGATTTGTAGGGAACAATGTCATTTTGATGGGAATTGCAATGGGAGACAGTAGAAGGATAATCATTATAGCGACAAGTACGTAGGAAATGGAATTACTAAGCGATAATTTATCTTTCAGGATTGTAGTTGTGAGAAGATAAATGGCGAGAGCAAGGCTTGCAGCTTGGGTGAAGAGAAAATGGACATGCACAGAGGAGTCTTCTCCGGAAGCAGGAGTACAAGACCGAATAAAGTACATCATAGCCAAGCATATAAGGGGAATCCCAAGAGCAAGGAACAGCAAGAGTTTTGAAGCAGACTCACCAAGAACCATAGAGTACACCTCTGTATAGACTGCAGCACTGAGACCAATATATCCTTTGAGAATGCCAGCAACTGTACCCCTACTGAGAGGGAAATTCCTCATGTTGGTTACAAGCACAGCTGTGCCTAACCAAGCACTGCCATTCGTGGCAACGCAAAGAGCAATAAATAACTGCCACAGTGTTTATAATTCGATTAGTAATTTACATGTCGAAACTAGGATGGAAACAACATAACCTTTGAGTAAGTCATTTGAGAGAAGTAGGATACTGAGTACGTGTTTTTCTCCTACTTTTGATAGAATAATGCCATAAGCTGATTCTTTTTCATGTAAAACCTGGTTGATTTAGATGGGTGCGATTGTTACCATGTGCAAACTAGGATACTCTGAAATCTGAATAAAAGGGCTAGACAAAGAGTTCTTGGTGGTAAAAAAAAAAGTGAGACTGAAAGAGGCCACTAAATTAAATTCGGCCAATGAATCTTAGAAATTTTAAGAATTCTTCATGCCCTCAATACAAAACTCAAATATTCGACTTAATGGCCTTTTATTGATCCCTCCTAAATTGAATTGACTTATCCTAAAGAAGATATAAGTTCCGGCGTTTAACTATGGCTGCTTGGACATCTTGTAGACGCAGATATCTACATTCAACACCTTTCCCCTGATTTTGAGTCTTTGACACTGACTTACTGGTTCTGAAGTAAGATGAACAGACGAACATGGGCATGGGAAGCCACTGGCTAAGAAGTGAAAATTCTGAGAGGTCTGAGCGGTAGAGAACAAGTAAAGTGACCCAATTAGAGATGAGCTAAGCTCAATCAATCCCATTCAAAGATAAGCAATAACCCCTACCCTTCAAATTCGTAAACCAGCCCAGCTCAAAATCATTGTCACAAATCCTCACAATCATCTAACCAAAACTTACACAAATTATTCTCAAACACCCCACTTTGATCAAGTGGGAAATAAATTTGGTAATCAAGTACTTGAACTGAAATAGTACTGATGTGGAAGAAAGATGGAGAACTTTCAAAGGGAGTCAAACTATGAAAAGCTAGCTTAAGATGGATAAATTAAGAGAATACTATGAGATGGGAATTGTCAAAAGAGAAGGAAAGGAGCATAATTAGCTCAATCACAGCAATTTAATCCACAATTAAGGGTACTTGAAACCAATAAAATTAAGTGACTACAATGAAAAGTAAGTCTAAAGAGAGAAAAAGTAGAAGAATACTACAGAAATGGGTATTCCGATTCATAAAGTAACGGAAAGAGGCAGAATTAGCTCAATCCCAACAACTAATCAGCAATTAAGGGTAGTTGAACTCAATCAAATTAGATGACTCAACTGAAAACTCAGCTTAACAGAGTCCAAAATCAAGGACAACAATTCTGCTCACCATATATGCTCATTGCGTGTCTCACTTGATAATCAAACAGTTCATATTGTCGACGATTCATTTGTTACGAGACAATGTAAAAATTCAGCTCAATCCAATATCGGTAAGACGGTAAGTACTTCATCCAGAAGTTTATCCATTTTCTAAATTCTCGACTACAAAATTAAACTTTCAGATCAAACTTTCCATCGAACTTAATTTTCACATGGTCTCCTAACAAATGAATTTAGACAAAATATACAATTTTGATCATCGAGGCGAGTGTAGCAAGCGTGAACAAAGATGCTCTGAAAATCAAGAGAATACGTACCAACCAATAAGGCAAAGATTGGACAGTCTGGCTAACAGCAAGCCAAACCACACCATAGCCCAAGAAACAAGCACAAACCCCAATTGAAAGCACAACCCAAGGCGGCAATTTGTTGCAGGCGATGCCTGGAAGAATGCCGACGTTTTCTCCGATGTCATTGGCTACGCCGAGTATGGTGAGTTGTTGCTGACTGTAACCCAGAACCGTTTTGAGGGAAGCAGAGTAGAGAGGAAAGGTGTAGGAGTTACCGGCCGCGATTTGGACCCACACGGCGGCCCCGAGGCCGACCCACGGCGGCCTACTTCCTGCTTTCAGGGCTACCATTTTTTCTGGGTTTTTCAGTGGAGTAACTTGTGATCAATTTGGGAGGGTGGGTAGGTATTGAATTTCTACTGGAGGTGACACAAAACGACAATAGGTGAGAGAGAAATAGAAGACTCTGAAAGAATATTTGATCGAGGAAATTGATAAAAATAGAGGCGTGAAAGTGGCCGTAGAATATCGCGATCGGGTGATGCATATAATATGGGAAAGAAGCAATTTGGGCTTTATGTCTCGCAATTAACAATCGAAATGGAATTTGGAAATATGGAGAGCCAAACTATAGGATTGTAGTGCAGTTTTCGAGTCGCTAATCGCATAATTGATGATTCTGATTTCATTTTGACACTTGCATGATTTTAGTTATTCATTGCCGAGATGAAATCCAAACTGTTGAAACTTGTGGCTCGTGTGGAGAGGTACCGAGAAGTTCTAATGAAAGCTAAATGCGAAGTGGAGTGGAGCGGAGTGAGGGAAGTATGGGACGGTGTAATTAGGGTTGGAATAGGAATAGACATTATAAATACTCACTATTGTAAAAATCTTAGCAGACTTATCAAATAACAGAGTCACTCTCACTCCCGTGGATGTACCCCTATTTTGGGGAATCACGTAAAATTTTGATGTCTTTTTTCTTTATTGTTTTTGTATTTCATATTGTGTGTGTGATTGATTTAGCGCTAACACAAACCATTGATGCCCAAAATCAATGGTTTGGATGCCGCACTGCATGGTTGTAATGCGGCTCCGCATTACAGGATTCTCGGATCAACCCTACGGGTATATTTAGTGCATAGAAAATGTATAGTGGCTTTAGGAGACCATTTTTGGGTCCCACAAGAGTAATTCGAGCTGTTAAATAATTTCAAAATAATTTTTGCTATGGCCTTACAAAAAATCAGCTCAATTAAATGTTTAAGTGGTAGATCCAAAACTCTCAATCGCACTCTCAAACTTTACTTTTGTTATTCAAACATATTTGATACTCCCACCGTCTGGATCTGTTACCTCAATAACAGAAAATGCTGAGTTGGAGCTTAACGGACTCCAAAAACCGTTAAGTGGCCCAAAACGATATCGATTTGGGCCTTTTTTTGGAGAAAAAAAAAAAAAAAAAGCTCTCCTTCCTCCCGGTGACCCTGCTGGAAACGACATCGTCCTGTACTCCCTCACTTCCCTTGCAATCACCTCCCTCATCGCCTCCCAAAACTCTATCGCCGACACTCCCCCCCCCCGGTGTTCGGCCTCAGCTGATTACACTATCGCAACCGGCACAATTTTGAACAACATTAACCCATTGAAGAAACCTGGAACCCAGATAAACAAACACCACCCACAATCAAAAAACATAAGGAAAACAAAAAACACATCTCACTCCTTAACTTCGCTGAGACTCCAACGGAATCCCAATCTCCTCCGGCGGCGGCGAGGGCGAAACCTCCTTGCGCTTCACATTTCTGGGAGGAACCGGAATAGCGACAAACGCCTTGGTCTTGCTAATGGGCATGCTCCTCTACAGCAGGACCATATCCCAGACTTTGCAGCGGTTATCCGGGTCGTGGGCCTGGAACTTCTTCTTAATCCTAACCCAACGGTGGTAATTGGGGTGTTTAGTGAGACGGGTCACCTGGACGAAGACGGTCTTGTCGTTGATACTCCCCGTCCCAATTTGTTTGTCAATTATTCAATTTTCTGCTATGCCTTAAATTGCTTATATATTTCAATCTATAATGTTTTTCACAGTTTCAAAAACTTTATATAATATGATTAATCGTGCATTATCAAACAAGATCCATATTGCATATATTTGAAGATCAATATTAAGAGACATAAGTGATCGAAAACTGACACGATTATCAAAAATTGACAAATAAAATGGGACAGAGGGAGTATCTCGCACCACGCGGTAGTACTAGATGCTCATGAATGGGTCCATTTTGAGGAAGGAGACAGCTTTTTTGTTTTTAAAAAAAACACACACAAACCAGGCCCAAAACGACGGCGTTTTGGGTAACTTAAAGGTTTTTGGGGTCCGTTAAGCTTCAACTCAACATTTTCCGTTAGTGAGGTAAAAAATCCAGATGGTGGCCTGGTGGGAGTGTTTTTGAATAACGGAAGTGAAGTTTGGAAGTACAATTGAGAAAATTGTAAATTTGGGAGCATTTTTTTATATTTGAGTAAAAGTTTGGGAGGTTTTTTGAAATTTTTCCTACTTCTATATTCAACATTTGTTCAATTTACCCGGAAATACAATAATGGAGTCGGAAAAAAGAGAGGTGTGAAAGTGGTGGTAGAAATTGTAATCCCCCCAGCCTCCATCTCCACTGCCCTTCCTCCCGCAACCTCCATCTCCGCCGCCCCTCCTCTCATTGTCGCCTACTCCACTAGCCTTTTTGAGGTCAAATCTGGGGAGGGTTTGCGATAGGGAGATCCGGCTTGAGCCCTCCGCCAATAAGCTGACGGTGCTCCGGTGCGGCGGACTCGTCGTCAGGTTACTACACCGGAGGTTTTTTATTTTATTTTTTGTTTTTTGTTTTGGTTTAGTTAATTAACCCTTTGTTAGGTGGTTTTTTTTAGCCCCTTTTAGGGTGCTTGTTCTTAGATTTCATCTTGTGCTTAGTGGTAGGCTTTGGGTTGTTTTCCCTCGGGTTCGCTACTAGCGGATCGTTGACAGGTTCCTAGCCCAGCCTTGTTGTTGGTCTGCCTCGGGCAGGGGTGCCACCGTCTTGATTTTGTTAGTTTTGGTTCATTCCTTATATTTCTAATGAAATCTGTAGCCCTCGGGCATTTTCCTGAATGAAATTGACTTGACATTTAAAATAAAAAAAAAATTGGTGGTAGAATACCGCGATCTGGTGATGCATTTAATATGGGAAAAGAGTAATTTGTGCTTTTTGTCTCGCCATTAACAATAATACTACGACCAGCCACAAATACAGAGGATTTGGAGTATCCGTAATATTCCAAGTCTCTATAGAGGTGTAGTGCCTTAAATTGTAAGCTTTATAAAACCTCTATTTGTGATCTTAACCGTTTATTTTCTCAACAGCGTTGAACAGATCATGTGTGAAAAAAATCAAATTGATCAGACACAGGTAGATACATGATTGAGACATATTTGTCTAATAGTTCAGTCTCTAAATTATATTGGTCATTCACTTTTTGTAAAATGAATGTTGTTCAGTCTTATGGTTATCAATATCTAATCAATTTAATTTTTTGTATGGATGATCTACTCAATATTTTTTTGAAAAATGAATGGTTCAGGTCACAAATTGAGATTTTAGAGGATCCACAATTAAAGGCACTACGGGGATGTAGTGTTTTAGGGCCACTACATGAACCCCAAATTAAAATATAGGAGTCGAAACATTTAAACACACACACTCACATAATGTGTGGGTCATGAGTGAGTTCAATTATTATATTAGCGAGCGTGAGTAAGCATTTGTGTATTAATGTAAGCTTGATTACCTAATACTAGCAATTCTTAACTTAGTCCCTTAGTTCAGAATTTATCAATGAAACAAAGGCAAAAAGCAGATATCAACTTCTTAAATAAAAACGTTAAGGAAAATTATTTCAAATGTGTCATGCGTAAGGAATAATTCTGTCTGTTTTGACATCTAGATTCTTCTATATTCAACGTTCGTTCAATTTGCCCGCAAATGCAACAATGGGGGTCGAATTTGGCAATATCAGCCTTCTCCTACATAGCAAAACTTCTCACCCCAACTTTTGG
Organism: Gaultheria prostrata; assembly: GCA_036023075.1. Lineage (NCBI taxonomy): Eukaryota > Viridiplantae > Streptophyta > Magnoliopsida > Ericales > Ericaceae > Gaultheria > Gaultheria prostrata. The sequence goes on along the minus strand of JAXBDA010000128.1, from coordinate 39,071 downwards.
TTTCCCTTTACTAATGGGAGGTATTAGGCCCACGTTAATATTAAAAAAGTGTAAAAGATGTTTTGGAATATGTGTTTTTTTCTTTTTTCTTTTTTTTTATGTTTATTGTGTGTCCATTGAGCACATATTAGAAAAACGCTTACTAATTTGGTTTCTTAATTAACAAAGTGATCTAAATTAATTGTTCTGGAGTAATAAAAAATTTGTAACATGGCACTGACCTCTAGGAGCTGTGACATTCCCATGAAATTTTGAAACATTTCTCTAGGCCACCTTGGCATTGGAATGGACCAACGCAAATCAACCACAATCTCTTGAGTTCTAATTTAAAAAAGTTAGAATTGCCTCAATTAGTACAACAAACGGTACTACATCCTTTGACCAAATTTTAATATATTCTATACAATACAGGAGTATGTTCTTTTGATGAATAGATGTACGAGTCGGCTTGCTTGTACTTTAACTAATTTTGAGATCCTGAAGATAATGATCAGACATAAATCTCAGTAGTCCCAATAGTTTGCTAGTAAGCGAAATCGAACTTGAGACATTCAATGGGAGCAAACTCTTAAATCTCAAGACATACCACTTTGCCAACCTCTTAGGATTAGGTTGATATAATTCAACCGACAAATAATTTTAGTGTGAAATAAAGATAAGTAGAGGGCTCATTTTTTGGCCAATGAATAGTGTCATTTTGCCCAAAAAATGACAAGGGTGCTATACCCCATGTATGCTATTGATTGCCAAAAAAAAATGGCAAGGGTGATATACCAATGTATGTTATTGTCATTCTCAATTTTTCCTCTCTCTCACAATGTCAAATGGCAACTTAGACATATATGACAAAGAAAATGACATTTGCCAAATTTAAGAGAATTTTGGCATTGTGGGTGTGACACCCAATTTGGCATTTCTTTTCCCAAAAAAATATAGCTACCGGTGTGGATACTCTTCAGGCACTGACATCTTTGTCGGAAACAAATGGTGGAATACTACTTGCATAATGCAAGTGGGATAATGGTAGCCGTGATATCTATGTTCAGTTCTGGTTGCCATTAATACTCTCCCTCTCCAATTTCTAAGAAAATAGGAATTGGGGTTTTGCGAATACAAGTGAAGATTTGTGCAATTAACTTTTGCGTCCTTAATCTCCTAACTGAACGAAGGGTTTGTAGTCTAGCAGTTATTTATCTAGTTCTCCCACAAACGAGACCAGGGTTCGAGCTTCGGCAAAGAGATGTTTGGGATTTAGGGCTATGAATAGCTTCTAGACCCCCTCTGGACTAACCGACTAACTCCCCCCTAAGCCCCTGATGTATATCGAATGGCAAAAAAAAAATCTTCTAATTGTATTGGGTTTTTGAAATTAAAAGGTAATGGGCCATTTAACAACACATTACAGGAACTTTCGAAAATCTGGACTGTGGCCATAAGATTTGCAGCTGGGCCCCACCATAATAACGCTTGTCCTAGCCCTATATACAAAAAAATGCCCCAAAGCCCATATTGGTCCACTTAGTTCCAAAGTTTCTTCTTTTCTTTCCCAGACAATTTGTGATGGGCCAAAGGAAGGACATATCTCCCTCCCATGTTTGTCCAGATGCCTAGCAAGGTTTTTTGTTTTTTTTTTGTTAATTGCCACAGTGAAACTTCGCCGCTTGAGCAGGAGGCCTGGGTCACTGCCGATCAAGCTTAGTCACAATTTAGGATTTAAAAATTTAAAAAAAAAACAATCTTAGTTGTAAGTTTTCTTCTTTTTTCCCAGACAACTTGTGAGTTGTGATGGACTGAATGAAGGGACAGAACTCTCTCCCATGTTTGTCCAGCTCCTTTGGTTGCATTGCTTTATTCATTGCTTGTTCCAAACAAATAAGTTGGGGTGGACATTTTAGACACGGTCATTAACACAACTCGAATCTAACACGAAGTTCGAGAGTTTGAGTTGACTACATTTTAATACGAATATGATACGATCTGACAACACATAAATAAAATGGGATGAATACAGGTTGGACTCGCTTAAATCCATAAGGACACAGATAATCTGTTAGTTTTCCTCGTAGACATGATACCTAAAATGACACGGATGATCTTTTAATTTTATAAATACTAAATTAAGCTTTTACCTAAATTGGTGAACAGTGTCAACTGGACACGATACGTTTTTAAACAAGTCGGGTTAATATCAAGGAATATGACACGTTAAGTTATTGTGTGTTTTGACACCAACCCTTATTTACACATAATCTGTAATTACAACAGCTCCAACGACACAATGCACAAACCTGCAAATACACAGTAGTAATAATCGGTAACTTATGGGTTGCTTAACCGATTGCTTCGTACTCAGGGTTTGTTCCCGTTTAAGACGTGAGGTTCAAAAAATTTCAGATGCTATAAATTTTCATTGGGTCATTCGATGCATTTAGGGCTTTGCCCCGATTTTAATCGAGCTCCCCTCCGATGAACGGTGGGATTAAGTCACTCAAAAATTAGTAGAGATGCACATAAGCTATCTCCCATGGTTGTGATAGAAGGATGTCTTTGAGTTGGATATAAAATCTTTACATGGTATCAGAGCTAGGTCCCGAGTGGCCCCACCTCACATGGTTAAATCTTTGTCGCCTGAGTCAGTCGCCTCATCCCATCAATTCATAACCTCCACGTGCATCCGGGTTGCACGTGAAGGTCACCCGAGTCAATCTTCTCACCTTAAATCCATACTTCCACGTGCATCCGGGCTGCACGTCATGGGGAGACTTCATCCCACATTTCATAAGCCACCCAAGCTTGGTTAATACTCCCTCCGTCCCAATATGCTTGCCCCTTTGGGGGAAATGGGTTTTTAAGGGGTGTGAAAACTTTTTATTATCTTTTATGTTTTGTCCCTAAGTCCAATCAATATTACTGTGGCCAATTTTGTGGGGTTAATTTTTTACATGAAACTCAAAACATATGCAATATGGATCTTGTTTGATAGATATCAATTAGTTTTATTATACAAAGTTTTCAAAATCATAAGAATCGTTATAAAATAAAAGATAATGGACGAGCCAATTGAGATGGAAAAAGTATTTTTTTAAGGTAAAATTGGAAAGTGACCCTGTTTTGATGAATGTTTTTAGAAATTGAACAAATATTTTGGGACATCCCAAAATGGAAAAAATGACTAGCAAATTGGGGCGGAGGGAGTATATTCTAAAAGCTACACTCCACCTAATATCAATTGATTTTAGGTTGGAACCCTCTAAGAAATAGATCATATGTTCAAGCCACACCGCCTACCTAATTATTAGATTATTAACTACCAACTTATCTAAAAGCTTAAGTTGAACACAAAATCTATTGCCTTCTTTGATATCATATTAGATTTCTTCGAGAGTTCAAACCTAAAACTAATTGGCTACAGATGAAGTAACCCCTAGATTATATTAACAAGGCATGGGTGGCTTAGGTGAGCGACATGAGATAAAATCTAACAATCCCCCTCACGTGCAGATGCACGTGGAGGTACGGATTGATGAAAGGTGAGGTGATTGACTCAGGCGGAGACCTGACCGTGTGAGGTGAGGCCACTCTGATATCATTTTAGATTTCTTTGAAGATTTCAACCTAAAACCAATTAGCATTAGGTGGGGAGTAGCCTCTAGAATATATTAATCAAGCTTAAGTGACTTATGTGAGCGATGTTCAAGCATTCTTTTTAGGTGTACCATTATCTCTTCTAATTGGTTTATAGCATTGGCTGAAAGGTCCGGGTAATTTTTGAAATTTCATCGTGATGGGGATAGATCATCGCTATTGTTGGTCTTAAACGAGGAATTCCTAGTAAGCGCAAGCCATCAGCTCGCGTTGACTAGGTCCCTACCCTTTGTACACACCGCCCGTCGCTCCTACCGTTTGAATGGTCCGGTGAAGTGTTCAGATCGTGGCGACGTGGGTGATTCGCTGCCGATGTCGCGAGAAGTCCACTGAACCTTATCAGGAGGAAGTCTAACAGTCACCCTGAGTTATGACCCACTGGAAGCCCAACAACTATTGGAATATAGGTGCAGCTTCTTAATTTGAAAAACAAAGCTCGATTCGGCATCTCATGTGGGTGCAGCTTGGGGAGGCAGATATGGCAAACAGTAATGTAGTTGTCTCTGCTATTAATTTCCAAATGGTGCAGCAGTACGTCTATGAAGAATTTAATCAGATTATGTGTATTAAGGCAAGCGATCTCCAATGTTAGGGCATCTCCAGTCGTTATGAGTTTTATGACACAAATAAAGGAGAGAGGGCTTATTTAAAACCCAACGGTTGGAATTTGAAATTTAATAGAGTTTTTTAACGTCAAAGAGCAGCGGGCCCCAATTAGACCTCCAGTACAAACACAGTTGTTCACTGAACTATTTCTGTCATTAACTTTTATGACACAATCTACACCTAAACAACACCATTGAAGCTAAATTAAATACACAAAAATGCTAAGTGACTATTTTCTTACATTAATCTCACCTTATTGCTTTTACTGGAGATGCCCTTAGAAGGCGGACCATGATCAGAAGTGTCAGACAAATGATACTACTATAGTAGTTCATGCTTAACTAAGGCAAGTGGTATTTTTTTTAGATTTCTAATAGTGTCGTTAGACTTATTGTCCTAACATTTTTTAAAATGTTTTTTTTGTCAACTGTAGTAGCCTAGTAGGAATATCAGAGGTGGGGACTGGGGAAATCCGAAGAGTGATGGGAGATGGAGGGAGAGACTGATGAGTGGGTGGGGAGATAGAGAGGGCTAAGTTCTCAATCCCGTACCGGCTAGTAGTATATCGTTTTTTCTATTATGACGGTACATAACAGTATTCATTCATATTTACTAGAATAAAAAGTTTAATATTTTTAATATATTTATGCATGTACAACTGCAACCATCGAAATAGAGAGAGAAAAAATTCTCTCATTTTGATATAACTTAACATTCGTTTTAATAACAAATTGACATGATTAACATAACGTGGACACCAAGTTTTATCAAATACTCTTTAAATTCAAGCCTTTTTAGATTTTGGTACAAGTCCGATAAAAGTCGATACAAACCGGTATTTTAACCTAGTACGGTACATGATTAACAACATCGCTCTTTGACACTTGTAGAGTTTCCCAAATTTTAGCTTCTCAAGGGAGTTACGGTGGTCGGTGAAGTCCTTTTCTCTTTTACAAATAGTGAAAATGGGATATTCTAATACTACACATTCTTGTAGGACTTACGATTAAGCGTATAAATACCATATAAATGTATAGTGTTTGAGTAGTTTGAACACTGCATAACTGTGCTCCGAGGCTACTAAATTAGATGTAAATATTACTAGCACAACTTTGAAATAGCCTATTTTTACATGTACATTTTGCATTTCCTATGTACCAGTGCACCTAGACGAAATACGATTCTAATTATAGTACTTACTTTTGCAGGTGACCAAGTAAAAATTATGGGTGTCAGACTGTCAGTGGTGGGGATTGACTAATGTAACAGAGAAAATTGGAAGCAGGTGCAATGAGCAAAAGACCAAGATAAGCGGTCGATGTGCCCCTCCTTGAGACATGGCCACATGCACATGGAAATAAGTCTGAATCCACAGCTGAAACAAACAAACAGGAGAATTAATTCCTGCCAATTCAGGAAGCCAATTTTTCCGGCACAAATACATTATGGAAATTAAAATGCTACAAACAGCTCGGATTATTGTTAATGATTAAAAAATGTAATAGAACATGTGAAAAGTACGTAAAAATGTATAAAAGTGTATAAAAAAAATACATTGGATTGTGTGTTTATTTTATCATTTTCTAAGCTTATTTATAGAATGACCCCTTTATTTGAATGTGTCTTCTCCTATGATACATCTTCGTTTTTAATACCCAAATCTAAGTGTTTTTATGCACTTACCCTCCAAATTTTGAGCTAAAATGGCACACTTGTAAATATTAAGGTTGAAAAAAGATGTTGAGAAAAATGAGTATGAATTTGAATCTCAGCACATTTGGATAAGAAAAAGGGTACAATTTAAAATGAGTAGGCAAATGAGTTACCGGATTAAAAAATACATTCTGACCATAATCCAAAACCCGAAAAGTTGAAAATGAAAAACTGAAAATGAGGCTTTCAAACACCCTCGAAATGAAAAGGGCCAAAAATATGACACCAGCACCCCCAGGTCCCGAAATGTTACTCCTAAATCTGCCACCTGGATATGAAAAAGTAACAAGTGTTCTTTCATGAGGTTAAATGTTTCAGTTCCATGAAGGTCAAATATTCCAAAACATGGGCCACTGAAGATTAATCCAGTCGTTAACTTTAGGGTTCCGAAATTAGCTGAGGTGATTAACTCAAAAAATAGGGCCTTAGGCCCTATTCTGCTAACTCAAAAAAAACCAAAAAGCCATCTTATTCCTAAAACCGAGGTAGTCACTCTCTCACAATACATCACATAAAAAGTCGTGAAAAGCCAAAAAATAAAAAAACTCTCTTAGCGGAACACCCCCTAAGCTGGTCCGGATATTTGGTTAAAGAAATGATGAAATGTTGTTTGGCGTTGCTAAAGTTTATAAATTTATTGAAAGAGTCCAAAATCCTATTCACACCTCTCGAAAATCATTTATAATTTTTAAGCTATAATAAATTATATATGCAATATAGATCTTGTTTAATAGATTTTGCTAAGTTTTATTAAACAAAGTCTTTAAAATCAAAAAAAGTGTTATAGATTACAATATATAGATGATTTTTTGAGGAGTGCGAATAGTAGTTTTAGACATCCATTTTGGGACGGAAAGAGTACTATTCTTGGAAAATGTTGAATGTATATTAATTTATATCGTTGCTTTTTGTGCCCTTTAACTCCCGCCTAAATTTTAATTTATGGTTTTTTAGCAAAATCGTTTTTTCTTTAAAAAATGAATACATGAGTCATTTCATGTTACTACTTTATTGTGTTTCCAATTCACAAATCAACATTCAAATATCAATTCCAAAAAAAGAAAAAAAAACGACATGAAATGACTCATGTACTAAAAAGCAATAGATTCAACTAAAACCACTTTTTAAAAAATTAGGAGTAAACTTGAAAAAGGTGCATTGGGGCCGTGCCCCCGCTCTCTAGTGGCTCCGCCACCTGAGAAAATGTTAGAAACGTGCATTAATATTCGAGAAAATTATATTTATATCCGTTAAAATATGTTAATATCCGTAAAACATGTATTAATAACCGAACTTGATTAACAATATATAAGCAATTAAAAATTAACACGGACTCACAAAAAGAACCAACAAACACGAACGAAAAGAGTATATTGTTTTGGCACGGTTTTTGCAAGATCAAGCAGTATTCCGTCTATTTGCGAGCTCCAAATGTAGACGCAGACATATTTTTGCTTCAGGAAATGATTTTCACACCTCCTTATTATCTCCAAATATTCCTTTTTTTTGGTCTCTATTCACTTGAACTTAAGTATCAAATTGCTCTTTCGTACGGAAAAAGTGACTCATGAGGTAAGAGTAATTTGGTAATTTCAAAGTGAATAAAGACAAAAATAAACTATTTGGGGGAAAAAAAGTAATCATTTCCCTAGTATTTGAATCAATACTACACTATCTGTGAATAATAGTAACAGTTAAAGTTCTTTTTGTTGGTAATCCATGCCGTCTCCCCTACAGTCATTTCACATGCTTACATGATGGGTGAAGTGACTCTAAGAGTTACTTGCAAAAAGAATAAAATTTGAAAACTAAGATCATCTCCAATCCTTACTCTTTTTTCTAATCACACCTATAATTCGAGTAAGAACACTTATGATCAGAATGTGTTTTAAATTTGAGAGGAGTGTTTGAAAGAAATTGTGCAGAATGTATTTTGCAATAGCATTATTGTCAAACTGAGAAGTAGAAATGAAAAAGAAACTCCCTACCTCTTTTTGGTTTCTAGCCTAGAAAGTTCAAAATGGAAAAGGAGTTATGAGGGAATGAGTTCTGGGTGTTGTCTCTCAAACACCCAGAATAAGAAAAGGAGAATGAGAAAAGAAAAAAAAGTGGCGGCCAAACATTACCCTAGTTTTACTTGGAGGTATGATAAAATCATATTATCTTCCCAAATGATAAAATCTAGTTTTGATAAACTCCACTAAATGCTTTTATTTGATAAAATCTACTTTTGTTAAAATCATTTGACAATTCTAGATTTTATCTCCTAAAATCATTTGGAAAACACCCCTTAAAAACTCATATCTAATGTCGAGTATTTTGTTTTAAAACTATCTTAGTTTTTGGTGATGTATTATGAGAGGATGACCTGTCTTGATTTTTGGAAAAAAACTAATAAGGCTCCGTTCCACCAACTCAAAAAACCAAAAGCCAACTTATTATGTTTTTCGAGACAGGTCATCTCCTCACAATATATCACATAAAAAATTACAAAAAACCAACTCATTTTTCGAGCTCACACATACAAAAAGCTAAAAATTAAAAAAACCAAAAAAATAAAGTTAGTAGCACACCCCTAGTGGAACACCCCTATTAATGTGTTTTAAATTTGGAAGTTTGGACAGTGGTACACCCAAAACAAAATGAGTGGGCCAACCCTTCATCTTTTTCCCTTTTATGATCGGCATTTCATCTTTTTTCTTGCTTTCCATCTCTTCAGTCTTCACACATCATTTTATCGTCTCCTTTATTCGTTGTGGAGCTGGTCCAGGTAAATCTCACAGGCTCACAGCACATAGTCATGACATTATTTTTTAATGGCAATTTTGGTCCTATGATCCTATCACTTCAAATTCTCTTCTTTTTTCCAAAGTACTACTAATATTTTCCAATTTCTTATAATTCCCATATAATCTGATTATTGTCTTCCTAAAAAAACTACTAATTAAATAAGTAATCTGATGATTGTCACGATTGTCTTCCATTGATGAATTTGCCCTGTAAAAGCTCCACTGGAAATGAATTAGGATCTTCATTCCTCAGAAAGAGACCATACAAAATAGACTTCCTCAACCTGCAAAAAACAAAAAACAAAGAAACAAAATTCCATCAAATAGAATTCCAGAAATTAAATTAAATTAAATCGAACAAATTAAGGGGGGAGAGATCGATCTTGGAGCACAAGCAAATTTGAACCCACAAACCTGAAGATTGCTAAAAACCCATACATCTCTCTGCAATACAACAGCAGAGGACGCACATCATAATAATTCCCACAAAACAAACAACAAAAACCATACAAGAATTATGGCATAAAATCTTTAAAAAAAAAATAACTAAATTTTAATATTTTTTTTTATCCTTTTTATAAAGGCTTCAAATTTATAATACACATAAATCTGATTAAATTCCTCTACTATTTCCAGAACTCCAAAAAAAAAAAAAAAAACTAAAACTAAAATTAAAAAACAAAAACAAAAACGGATCCATAAAAAACAATCCGTCTATTTGTCCATCGGAACAATCTCATTCCTCTTCTGCTTTGGACATGACCGAAAGCCGACTCGGCCTGGGCTGAAAATCACCTCTCCGCCTCTGCTGATGCGACGACGGCCTAATCAGAGCCGCCAAAGCTCTCTTCACCAAATCCCCCTCCACAGTCCCAATCCTCACCAACGAATTCGTCATCGCCGATCTTCTCGCGTAAAGCCTGTTCGAATGATACGACACCGTACTATCCTTGCTATACCGATTGCTACTACTACTACGCCTGTCGACGTTCTTGTGGAGACTACACCGGAAAGATCTCGGGTGCGTCGTCGGCGAGCACATGCACGTCTTTTTCTGGCCGGAGAACGGCTGCTTGTTTTGTTTTTGGTTTACGGAGATCGAACGGTTGGGAGAGGTTGGGCGTTGGTCGATTGAGAATCGGACGGACGGCGAAGAAGAAGAAGAAGATGAGGCGGTTTCGGTTCGGTTTAAGAAACCGGCTGATTTGGAAGAGAAATTGGAGATGGAGGAGGATATGGACGAAGAACAGAACCGACCTGAGGGCGAGATTGACCTTTGGAAACTGTGAAGTGTTGGTCTGCTCGATTTGGTTTTAGACCATGAGTCCGCCATTGTTGTACCAGAAGAGAGAGAAGATTATGGTGGTGATGATGATGATGAGAGAGAGTGATGCGAAAATTGATTTTTAACTTGATTTCTTTTTAATGAAAGCCGATTGGGTCTCCAATTCGGCAAACCTAGCAAAACTCAAGCAGGGTATTTATAGGCGGTTGAAGGGAAAGGGTAATGTTGTGGTTGTGAGTGTTGTTTGAGGGCAGTTTGGGAATTTCGGACGATTAATATATGGAACCGGCCGTTGGTTGGAGAAAACGGAAGTGGGGTAGGGTTACAATTTGGGGGCATCCCAATGGGCTTGAAAAGGTCCAAAAGCTGTGGGCGTCCGGTGGGATTTCATCTCCACGCGCTTTTCTTGTAGTGCAAGCACCTTCCATGCAAAAGAGATTGAGAAATGATAAAAAAACACAACCAACCACAACAAAATCACACAACCCCTTTGGGCCCTACGTATATATGAAGAATTGTAGTTGATTGGTTGTGTACATAGATTTGTCGAAAGAGATATGTAGTCGGGGTCACATATGAGCCAAATCAAACATAAATCTCTTCTTTTTTTTTTTATGTCAAAATGGTAAAAGTTTTATTGATGGAAACAGATGTACAAAACATAATCATCTATAACTAATATATGTCCTTAATCGAAAGGCTAGAATGCTATAAAGGATGGTAGCTTTCCAGTGCAGACACCCTCACCAATACTACACTAATAGCCATAGGGCTGCACAACAATTGGAATTCTCAGGTTCTGTTTTGACCAGATCCGATCATTGGTAGGATTTTGAGAACAACACTCGATTCCGATCGAATATTGATCGGATTAGATCGGGTTGATAAGAGAAAGAAAAAAAAACAGATCGCCTCTCCAAATAAAGAAAAAAAAATCAAAATAAAAAATCTCATTTGTGTACTGCAAATCTCAATGGGAGAAAGAGATCTAAAAATACACATAGAAACAAAATCAAAATTCACAAATTTCCATATGTAGCTTGTCGAACTTATACTCTTCAGATAGAGTAAACAAAAATAGATCCTCATTTTCCAGAAGAACAGGAAAAAAAACACTCCCATCTTTGTACTACAAATCTTAGTGGAAGATAGCGATCTAAAAAAAGCACATTGAAACAAAATCAAAAATTTCCACAAGAAAACTGTATACTCATTAGAGAGGGGGTGATCGATCCAGCCTCCAAGGAGAAAGAGAGAGAGCGTAAAAGAGAGTCCGCCTGCCGCCACTGTGATGGTGGCGGCAGAGGGATGGGAGAGTCAGAGAACGGTTTTTCAAAGGGGGTCACCGTTTTTCGGAAGGGGAGTGGGAGAGGCGAAGGACGTGAGAGAGAGAGAGAGAGAGAGAGAGAGAGAGAGAGTTTTTCAAATCTAGACTTCTAGAGTGTGCTGCATGGTGGGAGAGAGCATAAAGGAGAGTTCGCCTGCAGCCTCCATCTCACGGTGGCGGTAAAGAGATTAGAGAGTCTGAGAACGATTTTTCAAAAGGGATCACCGTTTTCGAAAGGGGAGTGGGAGAGGCGGAGGACGTGAGTGAGAGAGAGAGAGAGAGAGAGTTTTTCAGATCTAGACTTCTGGAGTGTGCGGCGTGGTGGGGTCACTGGGTTTGGTTTAGAATTTTAGGGTTAGTTTTTATAGTATTCCTACTTTGCTCGGGTCGAGTCCGCCCAAATTAATTTTACCCAATCCGTAATCCGACCGGAAAACTAAAATTTCCAGATAATTACACCCGAGCCCAACCGTTTAACCTTCTTAGACAAGTCGGATACGCATTTTTTGGGTCAGGTGGTTGGCTCAAATTAACAGCCCTAGCCATAGAATTGACCACCCCATTAGCACTTATATGGAGAAAAGAAAAACTCACAGTGATCAAACTGTCACGCCCTCATATTTATAACATAATTAAATAATAATATTTTCAAAATAATAGTCAATCCTTCAACAAGTCAAATTCCAAACCATTCTCATAGGTCAAGGTTTTACAAATGAGTCAACGGGTACCCGCACCCTAAATACAACGATAGTAAATATCAAGTTATTACATCAAGTACATAGTCAAAAGATCAAGAAATAATTAGGAGCTACAAAGTCGTCTTTCCAAAAGGTACTAATAATAAAGATGATCAAATAACTTCTTCCCTATAAGCTTTCAAAAGACATGATATGCATTCACACGCCAATCATCCACGTCATGCTCCTTGCCGGTTACCTAAAAATGATGTAGTGAGCTCACTAACCCAGTAAGAAATAATTCTACTAACGCTAATGGTATAGAGAATGAAATGTGCATGTGGGAATAACAATCATGAATGTAATGATCAATGGATACTACGTGTGATTGAATCAAATGTTAAAGGTTGACAAATATCCTAAGTCTCTAACCAACCCATTCGTTGACCATCCTCTCATCCCAGTAACCTTCTCATCTTTCCCAACCTCCTTAAACGTCACCATCTTTTCATCCAAATAACTTTTCTATTTGATTTCCCCCCAATACCTCAATTGACTCTTCCCTGCCTCCCTTCCTCAGCCGTTAAGCTCACCGACAAAAATCCACAGCCACGTCGAGCCTTCTCTGGCAAGTCCACTAGAGCAAGAAAATGATTTCGAACAACTCCTAGCAAGAAAAAATGAGACAAGTAAAGAAGTAACCATCGATTCGAGAAATAATGCTCTGTTTATGAGGCAAATCGAACTATATACATCCCAAAGTTGCGATTCTAAAGAGGCCATAAAAAATAAATTACAGATTGATTTCCTAGTCAGTTTTGCAAAATACCTCTTATAATAACCCAAATAATCAAATGCATCATAATCATGAGTATTTATGTATGAAGTTAGACACAGAGAGTGTGAATTAGGTGTCGGTGGTACAATTGAATTTTTATTGCGGTGTCTGGGAAAGTATTTGGAACAAGTATATGTAAGTGGAGATGGTTTGTTTAGTGAGGGTGTGTGGGCGGCATTGAATGGTACATACATGTAAAAGTTAAACTAGAGTTGAGAAATGAGAACCATAATTATTTTAGAGAGAGAGACAATACAAAGAGGCGATATGGGTGATGCCGGTGGAAGCAGTGGCAGCGAAATAGTAGTGGTACTTCTGATACTTGGACGAAGACAAAGAGGGACGGTAGAGAGATTAATAAGTGAATGGCAAATATATCCCTCATTTTAGGTCACGTGCAAGCCACAAGTGTATTTTCCATCCACAAAATTACCAAAAGTCACCACGGGGTTGACATTGGAACACACTAGTAAATCGAAAGTCTGGATTGTCCAAATTGGAACTAGAAGGACTAAAGTGAATTTGTCCGCAAAGTCGAAGGGATATAACAGAAATTTTCCCTTGGGTTTATCTTGGAGGTTTCACGCTTTGAAATTGAGATCTGTATCGTATGTTACACGCTCTAAATTTGGAAGTGGGGTTGATAAGAGCCCATAGAGTTTTAGGCGCCCAATTTGGCGCCGTTTGTCACTTCAGAATTTGGGGTCCGCTCGTGCTGACACGTACACTGTAGCGTGGCTCTGGTTGTGTAAAAGTCAGTAAGATCCCTTTTTTTTTTTTTTTTTTTCTCTGTTGTTGGAAGTAGTTGGTCTTATCTCGTTTTTGTATCCTCTCCGACTCACTATTAAGAGATTAGCAAGAATTTTTTTCTCTTGTAGCCCGCCTCATTCCATTGATACAAAACCAAAATATTTTAAAAATTAAGACATGTTATTCTTTTATAATACATCACATAAAAATCGTGGAATCCCAAAAAACCAATACTACGTATCCAAATCCAGAGGCTTATAAAAGAGAGGCCAATCCAATTTGGTGTTTGGTCAATTGCCACCTTTTGTCAATTTTGCCCTTCAATTGGAAATTGCCCCATTGGTTTTCTTGTAATTCTGCCACAATGCTATGCCCTTTTGGTCTTTTGGCTATGTATGGCTAAATTACGCATTTGAGTCCCTGGAGGTTGTTGCTTTACGGATTTGAATCCCTAGAGTTTGTTGCTTACGCATTTGAGTCCCTAGAGTTTGTAAACAAAAATACACACGGGCATCACACTCGTGCAACGCACGAAGCCGTTAAACTAGTTATTGAAATACCCCTTAAATCAAGAAATTGTCAAATTTCGACCTTAGAATGTCTGAGTTTATCAGTTCTATCAAAGCTATACGACGAAACTATCCTCCTTATACTATTCATTCATTTCATTGGTATGATGAAGTGACGAAATTGCACAAATCAATTGCATAATTTTCTTTCTTATTTTCAAGATTTTTCTCCTATATTCCTTCTTATTTTTCTCGCTCTAGAAGAGTACTTCTAGAAGTTTTTACCATGCTAAAGTGAATTTTTCCAAAATGGCTAATATTTTTGTCCTTATTCAATTTTTTTTTTTGCATTTGTAAGTTTTTGTGTTGATTTTTTTGTGGTTTATTGGTTTGTTTCGATGAGAGGAATCTAAAAAGTATAAAATTATTAAACCAAACTTAAATTTTTATGAATAAAGAAAAAAAATTAATCCAATAAACCACAAAAAAATTGAATTAATTTTGTCTTTAGTGAACTTTTTTAAAAACTTGACCATAATTTCATAATTGCTAGATTGTTCTTGTCGAGACGAACTAATAAACCACAAAAAATCGACGCCAAACTAACAAATGCAATTTTTTTTGAATAAAGACAAAAAAATAAACTGTATGAAATCATTTCTATCATAATTCTGAGAGAAATGGCAAATGGATCCAACCAATTAAAGAAATGTTCTTGTTTCAACATAATTGTGTGAGCAATGTTATCGATAGTGGTGAATCAGGATTTTGGCCTGAGGGGCCAACTAATTAAATAGACAGATTTTTATTTAAACACACAATAGTTTTTTATTTATTTATATCATAGTACTTTAGATTTCTAATATAGTAGATTTTTACATTGAAATTATCTAGCCTAATACAGTAAAACTATATGAATCATTTTGTTTATTTTTATAGGCTATTACAATACTCACGTGGTTATTTTTTATATATGAAAGAAATAGAGAAATGATAATTTAAAGTAACCTATATTTTATTAAATCAAACTAAAGTTATTACAATTATAAGATGATGTTACAGTTACACTAATAACATTAATAGTACTCAAAATTAGTTGTCATGCAAATAAATTTTTTAAAACTAGAGTGGGGTCGCGACGAGAGGCCCCTCCCGGCCCAACATAGTTTTCCCAACAAGTTTTTTCTCTAATTATTATTCTCGTTTCTATATCTGTCTCCACTCATTTTTAAAAAAAAATATTTCTCAAAAAGCAAACCAGACATCAAGTAATTTTGAATGAAATGTGTTTCCATCTCTAGACATTTGAAACCAATGCAACTAAATGCAATTCTTTCCAAGGATGGCAATTGGCACATACCACATGGAGTGGGCCATTAGTTATTTGCCACCCGGGCTACCACCCACCCCAGAAAATATGCCAACTACAAACTTGGGGAAGTAAAATTACTTCTATAGGTACTTGAAAATGCTCATATACACCTTAGCCATTGCACAATGGACAGTTGTTAGCTAATTTTTTAAAGCATATATATGTTGCTAAAACAAGAAGTTAATTTTCCTGTTGAACATGATTTTTAGGGGTGCAAAAGAAAACCGATATAATCGCTTAACTGATTCGAACCGAACCGTTCTATCTGGTTAGGTTAGACAGTTCATTGGTCTGGTTATGGTTCTGAAAAATAAGAACTGGTAATTATGATTTGGTCACTGATTCTCAATTAAAGAACCAATGTTAGAACCGAATCGAACCAGTACAATATGTACACACACACACACACTCTCTCTAATTACGTCATGCCCGTGCCTAAAGGCACTTGATAAATTTTGTAAATTTTAACCAACCATTCAGTACCACCAGCAGTGCTCTTGTCATCAAATATTTCAGCTAATGATATGCCACCCCCTCTATCATGCCACCCCTTGTCATGATTGTGCAAGTTCAATAAGTGAAACTACTAACATCTACTAAAACCTAGGGGTTTATGCACAATAAAAATTATGAAATTTTGAAGCATCACTGAGAGATTTTTTCTTATTATTATTATTTTTTTATGATTTACCAAACCAGTGTAATTTTCAAAGAAATCACAACTTGTTCAAGTCAAAATCATTTGAAAAGGAGAGAGAGAGAGAGAGAGAGTTCTAAAATTAAAATTTCCCTGTGAGGGTTTGATGTCAAAGAGAAATAGAGGATTTTTGAAATTTGAAATTCGCATATGAATTAAAGGATTATAATTTTTTCGAAATGAGTTTTTTCACGTGGTTTTTTATCCGCTTTCCCCTCCTTATTTTTTTGGTAATTGATATAGAGAGAGTATTATGAAATTAAAATTTCTCTATGATGGGTTGGATGTGAAAGAGAGAGAGATAAAAAAAGATTTTTGAAATTTAAAATTCCCAGATGAAACAATATTTTTTTTTAGAAATGAGTTTTGTTTCATGTGGCATTTTTTTGTTGATCCATTTTCTTTTTTATTTTTTCTAATTAACCAAAAGTTATCTTAGAAAGACAAATTTTCCTAGACTGCAGAAGCACCACTTGACAAGTAAGATTAGATTTAGACCTTATTACAGATATTGTTAGAAGAAGAGATATGAGAGATCTTTGAAACATGGAAATACCACGTAGGACATTTTGAAAAAACCGTTGTGTAAACCCTTAAAAACAAGTTTTAAACCATTGAACGGTTCGGATCGTCTAAATCTGATAAAAAAATGGGAGAATTGTGTGATTCCCACACTTTTCTTAAAGTGTGGGATCCACATGTGAAGCTGGCTGTATATTTCTATGCATTATAGTACTTGGCAATGTTCATGCCTCGTTGTGCTAATGGATTTTTTTTTTTGAATTATTGTGTCTTTCGAGGCAGATCATTCTCTAATAATAAATTAACTAAAAGTCCCGAAAACCAAAAAAGTCAAAAAGTGGTTTAGGATAAAAGGGCCTCTATATAATTGTCAATTTCCTTGAAGCAGTTATCGTGCATGTTGTGAAGGTGGGGTAATGAGTTATTGGTAAGAAACAACCATTTTTGTCCATGTTAGGACATCCCAACAAAGTTCAGTACATGCCTTAATACAATTGTCACTTGCCTTGAAGCAGTTCTCGTGCATGTTGCGAAGGTGGGGGTAATGAATTAATGGTAAGTAACAACCATTTTTCGTCCACATTAGGGCATCCCAACAAAGTTCTGTACGAGCCTCAATACAATTGTCACTTGCCTTCAAGTAGTTCTCGTGCATGTTGCGAAGGTGGGGGTAATGATAGGCACACAACATTGCATATTTAGGTGCCTAATTCCCGCACTTTTGATACACTCGCTTCCATATAATCTTCGTTTTGTCATGATATTGCGCGAAAGGTGTTTTTGGTTGAACTTTAGGAAAAACGGAGCAAATGGAGTATCCAGACGCTCCCAATAATCCTCGGAGGTACCCAAGTACGTTCAAGGCCGAGGGAAATCCTCCCCAAGTCATATTTGAAGTGATCAAGCCGTTGGAGGATGACCCGAGACACCCGAAGGTCAAATGAAGACTCAAATTCGAGTCCCAACTTCAGAGCTTGCTGGTATCAATACCAATTCAAGGGGTATAGATACCAGGTGGACAACGAAAAGGACAGAACCTGCTGGTATCAATACCCACATCTGGGGTATCAATACCAACCAGACAAGGAAAAAGATGGAACCGGCTGGTATCAATACCAGTTGAAGAGGTATCAATACCAAGTGCACAGGGAAAATTCAGAAGCTGTTGATATTGATACCAGTTCTCAGAGGTATCAATACCAGCCATTTTCGGCAAGCTTTTAATAGCGTTTCGGGCGACTTTTGTAACTTTTTGGGGGTCTATAAATAGGCTTCTTTGACTGATTTTAGGTTATTCTCTGGATTAGACTTTCTCTCGCTACCTCCCTCTTAGTTTAGCTCTCCCTTCTTTCTAAGATTTGAAGCTTTTCCATTTTGTTTCAAGGTAAATCCTCTTTATTAAAGTTATAGAACTCATCAATCTCTATCTAAATCTCAAGTTTATTTTCGTTTTCATCATGATCCAAATTTGTCCACGTTTTTCTTCTGTTCTTCCATTAATCATGTGTAAGTAGTTAGATAGGCTTGGTCATGGGCTGAATATCACTACATGACTTCGGTGTTTTGATGGCTTTTCATGTTTTTGTGCTTATTGTTGGGTTTGTGAATGGATTAAACTCCTAATTTCGGTCTAAACTTAGGGTTGTTAACTTCTTTGATTGGGTGTAGACAAAGAATCTTGGCACACACAATGCTTTGAACCATGGCACTCTAGGTGTTCGATAAAATGCTTGATTGAGTTTATTTCCATTTCCAAATCCTATTCATGTGGTAAAAATTAGTTTTCATTGAGTAAGTTCAATTTTATGTACCAAAACTAGGGGTTGTTAACCTCCTTGATTATGTGTGGGCAAGGCTTTGTATCTTGCTACATATAATGCTTAGAGCTATGGCACTCAAAGTGTTTGTAAAAATGCCTCAAAGAACTTATCTCATTGTTAACCCAAATTGAGTTTCGTTGTTAAGTCTTCCGAGTGAGAGCAAGTAATTTTGTCTTTCACTTGAGTTATAGTTAAGAGCCATTAAATATCCGTAGTCATGTGTGGTATAAACCCCTAGATCTCGCCCTCCTTTAATTTATTGTTACATCTTTATTTTTTAGTAATTTTCAAGTAGAGAGAAACCACCAAACAAATCCACTTAAAAGTTGGCCATCTTAACGCCAAACTCCCTTGCAAGTCAAATCTCACGCCGGTAGCATTCAGTTTCTGTGGAAATCGACTCCGGTCTTGCCGGGTTACTATGCTAGCAACAACCTAGCCCTACGCTTGGGGTGACGCTAATTACAACAACGCTAGGTCGCAAGCAGGTAATGAGTTAATGGTAAGTAACAACCATTTTCGTCCACATTAGGGCATCCCAACAAAGTTCTCTATGGTTTATTTAGGCCTAATAAGTCACTTTGATTTATTTTTTTTGTCCATATTTGATTTTTTTTCGCGTTAGTTAATTTTGCGTCAAATTTTTGTGTATTATTGGTTCATCTCGACAAAAAGAACGGAAAAAGTAAAAGACAATGATTAGAACTCTCAATTGTATTGAATAAAACAAAAAATATGTTTAAAAATGTGTCTTTTTGTCATTTTAAAAAAATTGAGCTTGGATCATAATTTTTTACTTTTTTTTTTGTGTATTATTGGTTCATCTTGACGACAGAAATTGAAAAAGTAGAAAACTATGATTAGAACTCTCAATTTTTTTGAATAAAACCAAAAATAAATTTAAAAATTTGTCCCTTTTACTTATTTTTGTCATTTTAAACAAAATTGAGCTTGTGTCATAATTTTTTAATTTTTTATTGTCTTTTGTGTATTATGGGCTTATCTCGACGAGAGAAATTGAAAAAGTAGAAAATAATGATTAGAAGTCTCAATTTTTTTTGAATAAAACCAAAAATAAGTTAAAAATGTGTCTTTTTGACTTATTTTGTCATTATTTTTTAAAAAAATTCTTTTTGATTTTTTGTGTGCAATTATTTGTTTATCTTGACGAGAGGAATTAAAAAAAAAAAATTATGGTTAGTATTCTCAATTTTTTTTTTGGAATAAAATAAAAAATAAGTTTAAAGATATGTCCTTTTGACTTTTTTTTGTCTTATTTAAAAACATTGAGCTTGGATCATAATTTTTTACTTTTTCGATTTCTCTAGTCGAGACAAACCAATAATATACAAAAAGTTAAATGAAAAACTAAGAACAGGGAAAAAAGTCAAATATAAATGAAAAAAATAAGTCAGGTGACTTATTAGGCCAAAATAAGCCCACGAGAATCTCTATATTTTGGAGGTGCACAAGAAAACCGATATAACTGCTAAATTGATATAATCCGGACCGAACCGTTAATAAGACCGGTAATTATGGTTTGGTCGCTGGTTCTCAATTAAACAACCACAGTTAGAATTACCCTAGGTCTATAAATACTATTGTTGTCTTTTTTTTGAGTGTGCGGTAGCACAATGTGAGCGGGACAGACTCAGAATGTGAGAGAGGGAGCCGGTTGTGACTTCTCCCAGAGAGGGGGCCGATTGTGGTTGCCCGGAGAGGTTTTTCAGTAGTGATACTAAAAAGAAGTGTAATATCGTCTGTTGTTGAAGCAATAGACTATATAGGAGACTTATATTAACAAAAAAATGAGGTTCAAACCCAAGTCTTCCATTTAGAAGTCTTTATTGATTTAACAATATGCGATTATACATTTCTTTTGAGCTTTTTGAGAAAGGTAAATATGCAATATATGGAGATTATTCTTCATAAATTTAATGAGTATTTTGATAAGTAATAAAATTAATCCTTCATCACAAAAAATACAAATGAAAAATTACCGGAAAACAATTCAAATAATTCAGCTAATGAATGATTTTAAAAGATTTTAAGTTGGTTGGAGGTGTACTCCAACCAAACCATACTTCACCCTCATTATTGGTCAGAAATATTCATGCCACCTTTCAACATGATTACAAATAAGAAATGAGTTTCCCACAAGCCATTATAACGAAAGTGACATGTGGACATCAACCAAGGCTATTTACGGAATTTCACCACCTTTGGAAAAAGGAAACGGGGTGGGTGCTGTGTACCCCTCAGTCATCCGATCATGTTTTGGATGGTTCGGATGTGTTTTGATTTTTTACCGGTAAGAATAAGTCAAAAATTAAATTAAAATTGTCAAATGCATCCAGACCATTTAAAACATAATCGGATGACCGAGAAGTGCACAACACAGTTCATAGCACCCGGGTGCATAACACCCTCCCTGGTCCTCGGAGAACATTATCCCTTTCTTCGCCGTTGGGCCAACGGCTCGTGTAACGGTCCTCTTAACGACACGGATTCGACACCCGTAACCTTTTGGAATTTTCTAACGTCGTTTCAGCGCTCTTCGCCACAATGCGCCACGCAGCGACGCGTTTTTTGCCACGTGGGTGTGGAGCCCATGGGCCGACTTGAAAATTTTGAAAATGGGCCTTGTCGTATTTTTTGGATTTGGGTCCCTGTTGGACCGCCTTGACCCTATGTGCCGGCCTAGAATTTTCTTTAATTGTTTGTTTCCACAAGTTGAAAAAGGGGGTCAGGTCCTGTCCAGTCAGGGGCTCAGGTCCTGTCCAGTCAGGTCTAGTTTTGGTTTTTGTGGCTCATTCTTGTGTGCTTATTCTGGCTCCACACTAATAATCGAGGTCATTTACTTTGTAGAGCTCGTTATGTTCTTTAAGTATGAGGAAAATCAAGTTCATTACAGATCGATAACTAATCAGAACACATTTATCTTGAATCAAAGGTTTTCAATTCAAAGTGCTCTTTGCACTTTTTTCCATTAAATCTTAGAAAATGTGTTTAAATTGGTCATTTTATTTTTTATATTAAGTGAACTTCAATGTTTTAATATTCAAAGAACTTGACGAGCTGAATATGATGAACGGTTTTGATCATTGTTGTAGACCCGGAATGAGCCCACAACAACCCAAATTGGGCCGGAGGGGAATCAGACTTGACAAGACCTGATAAAGGTGGGTTGCTACGTGTCAGAACCGGATTTCCTGGTGGGTTGTATAAAATTCAATACGATACTACAATTCAATGTTCAATCCGGGTCCCCCTTATCCGGTTACTGGACCGCCCACTTTGAATGTTGTCACTGCTCTTTAGTCCACTTCGGTGATCTGTCTCATAGTTGTTCGTCCGTCTCAATTTGTTTGTTTATTTCTCAATTTATTTGACAAAACAAACATTACTAGAAAGTTTAAAATTTGCAAGAACAGCATTTACCATTTTAGTATTGACCCCGTTCCATTAACTCCAAAAGCCAAAAGTCAGCTTATTGCGCTTTTCGAGACAGGTCATCCCATCATAATACATTACATAAAAAATTACAAAAAGCCAAGTTAGTGACAGACCCCCTAAATGAGGGATACTAGATAGTAGATAGTTACATAACTATATATGGCCAATGGATTCCACCATATAATTTTCAATTTGACAGTTATTTGTAATGCTCAACTCACTCCAATGAATCGTTGTATCTAAAAAAAATTTAATCTTTACCTCCCCATTCTCTTTTCGTCCATTCGTTGAATAGTCGATTGGAGACCTTGTTAGTTTTCTCACCTATATCTCCTGCAATTTTATTGTTTGCTTCTATAATTTACGTTGATGTTTATAAATGTCTCCATGCTCCCGAACTCTTGCAATCACCGCTGGTCCCGACCCAATATAGTTCCGCCCACGGACAAACTACTACGCAAACTTTTTGACAAATCTGATAGTAGTGGAAAGTACTGGAAACTGATGACGAAGGATCCTTCTCGAAGACCCCGACTGAATTTCAAAAACCATTCCTAGTATGTATGGCAACGGGTCGGTTTGGGTTGGGTTTAAGATTTTGATCTACCCCTACCCTACCTTAAATGTGGCAAATTACTCCTGCACCGCCCCTATGCCGACCGGGTAATAGAAATCTTCTCCCATTCCCTTCCTTGTCGGAGAATAGATTTACCCAACCCTACCCTAACTGCCCCATTTTTTTTTTCAATTCTCTCACAAATTTGAATTTTGATCTTGTCAACCATCATTCATACGCTCATGTCTACTCCAATTCATCACAAGCTATTGCAAAAAAAAAAAAGAATATTGAATACGAACACATACAAAATAAAACAAGTAAGCAAAATGCACAAGTAAGATAGAGAAGAAACACATACAAAACAAATGGGTTAAAATACAAGGGTTAAAATGTTATTTCATATACATATGTATGTATATCGGGGCAGGTTCGGAGCTGGTATCGGAGTGGAGCACTATTAACCTTAATCCGGTCGTGTTTTCGTTTTTTCCTCCTAGCCCTACCCGTTAACCGAAAAATTAGAAAGAAAATCCTTTGCGTTAGGGGCGGGGCGGGTAGTATCGCCATCCCTATCCTATATCTATGTTTGTATCCTTTCCTTTGCACGAACAAAAGTGATCTTTTGCTTGAATTTTGACTCGAAAATCATGTGCTCTTACACCATCACATATTCACATACGACATGATCATGTGAAGTTAGGCCAAGGACCTTATTATTGGCCATGGCAAGTCGGCACCCACTCATGACCCGTGACTTGGAAGCCTTCGGAACATCATTGATGTTCCCCTATGACGTCCATACCCCACATGGAGAATGGCTATGGAGTTGTCATGTTGTTGAGAGCAACGTAAGTACGTAACTGAAGGTGCTTTGCTCTTATCTGCATGAAGCCATTCATAAGCGCGCCACAGTCACCACTGTGCACCTCTGGCATTGACCGGTTTGCTTCGCCCGTATCGACACATCTTAACAGCATGCTGTCACATATAGTTGTCGTAGTGTAAGGAAATTTCACTACAAAAAAAAAAAGAAAGAGTTTTAGTGGCAACTCAGCAGTGCCGGTCCTGAGTTTCGCGAGGCCCCAACCTATCCTCAATTTGAGGCCCTTCACATTTTTTTTCTATAAGAAGAGTTATAGTCTTTTATGCGTATTCCCAGTTCCGAAGTTTGTTTGAAACTTACCAGAAATGTTGATCTTTGTTGCAATAATAGTGAGAATACACAAAAAGTCATAATCTCATATACAAAAGTGCTACCACTATGCATTGACCATTTATCAATATATATCTAACTACTTGTAAAAAAATATAAATTCCTATCCACTGGATATCCTTGGTTCCTTTACAAAAAGATATTAGTTTCATCGGCTAGACAAACCAAGTATTTATCATTACAAGAACTCAAATGTATCACTTGATCACCGCTCTTCTTACATTTTTAGAGGCAAATGTATCAATTAAACTTGCGTAATCTAACATATCTATAATACTAACATATAGGATTTGGGGACCCTAAAATTGGGTTCATTTTCGGGGCCCCAGACACAGGCCTCTTGGGCCTATGCCCAGGGCAGACATTGCAACTTGGTGACAACAACATGTCATTAAAAGTGTGCTGCTAAAGGGTATTCAGTGACAACTTTTTGTATTCAGTGACAGCTTTTTGTACTAAGCTGTCACTAATTATAGGATTAGTGACAACTCACTAAAAAATTGGCACTGAATATCCTTTAACAATACACTTTTAATGACAACCTAGTGACAAAATTATTGTCACTAAAGATCAATTTTTTTGTAGTTGGGCTAAAGAGAGTAAATAAGCCTAACAAAACCCATCATTCATTTAGCTAGCCATTGTGATATATACACGGAATTGATGAGTTGTTAGATGCTTTAATTGAACGCAACGCAACTTTATTCCGGTGAATTAGTATTTGGAAACTTCAATAAGCTAGCTAGTGATTAGGTAATTATATTGGTGTTTTGTGTTAATTTGAAGCTAAATGTTGGTCAATGGGATCAATGGCCCTTGACACTGGTTGGATCAATGAGCTTCACATGCGAGCCCCGCCAATCAAACACGCACCAATAAGGCATCTCGAGGTAGTATACATAGCATATTGTGTCATTATTGTTGTTTCAGTTCGAGTCATGCTAAATGCAAGGATGGAAGGAAAGGGAAATAAGTAGTGACGGTTGTCATTCCACTATACAAATATTTATTTCATTCTTGCCAACTTATATGGGTCGATCGCCTCCCTATTTGAAATAAGGACGGAAGTATAATTACAATTTTGTAGTGGTATGACAGAATTATAATAATTTGCGAAATAAGAAATATAATCCTAGCAGAATTAAGATTTCTTATTTACACAAGGAATCAAGTTTATATTTCTCTATCAGGTAGGCCTTACCACATATATCTATTGTTATGTTGGTATGACAGAATTATAATTTGCGAAATAAGAAATATAATCCTAGTAGAATTAAGATTTCTTATTTACACAAGGAATCAAGTTCACATTTCTCATCAGGTTGGACATATATCTATTGTTATGTTCTCTAGGTCTCACATGAATTCGTAATACTTGAAGTGGGGTTGTGACTCATGTGAGAGAGAGAACACAAATGCCAAGTAGGAGTCCACACTTGAGTACGTAATCGAGATATAATGAAATTTGGCAGAAGATCGTACTGTTTCATCGAGTTCAGCTCGCAACCGGGTCTGTTGAGATTGGATACAGAAACTATTCAATCAATGTTCGTGTTGTGAGAGTTGAGGTAAACCCTAGTGCCGCCATGTAGGGTTTTTGAATTTTTGTTGTTGTTGTCTAATCTGTGTGCATGATCACTGAATTCTGGGATTTGGCTCCCAATAGTAGTCTCTAATTTAATTACTAGCTCTGTCTCCGGTTAAATGTATTCAAGCTGGCCTACTAGTACAACAACAACAACAATAGAATCCCTTGTCCCCAATCAAAGTTGAAATGCACTAGAGAAGACAGACCTAGAAACCCAAATTAATTTCTGTGCTCATTCTCATGCGTCGTTCATTTATAGTCCAGAGCATCTGAGTAATGAGCACAACTGAAACTGGCGTACTAGTATGCAAGGAAAAAAGCTTGCCATGCTAACTACTCCCTCCGTCCCAATTACTTGGGTCTGTTTCTTTTTTTGGAAAGCTCAAAAAATTATCGATATCTTTTAATTTATAATACTTTTTATATTCAATATGGATCTTGTTTGATAGATCTCAATTAATTTTGTTAAACAAAGATTTTGAAATCATAAAAAATATTATAGATTATGAGATATAGATAATTTTTTGAGACGTCCAAAAAGGTAAACATACCCGATAAATTGGGACGGAGGGAGTAATAACTTTCATTAATGATTCAAAGTAATTTTTGATAAGATCAAGAGAATAAAGGGTTACAGCGAAATCTAGTCAAATTGGAGTAATTGCATGTCCCCCTGTTCTCCGCACAGGACAAGAAATATAGGATGGAGAGAATGGTATACATTAAGATAAGTCTTTTTATTAAATAAATCTTTTCATATTAAATGATTTAAATAATACTTCTGAAAAATTGAGGCGTTAAAAGATAATCTAAATAATGAGATGCATAATGAATGGACAAGACCATAAGAAAACTAATTCACTCCACTTTCCGCACGGATCACGCCCCTAGTTTTCCAAAAGATTTTATGGAAAATCCCATAAAATTTAGGTGTTAGATTTTATGTGATATCCTATTTTAGCACGTAGATCTACGTACTTGATCTACGTGCTAAAATAGGATATCACATAAAATCAAACAGTTGATTTTATGTGATTTCTCTTTTGGGAAACTCGCCCTCGGAAGTCACACGACTATATAGAATCGATCCAAAAAAAATGGTACTCATATAATCGTGTATTTTTGAAAGAACACGTCATGAGCAATACCAAGGACACCAATTAACTTCGGTATTGTATTAGGAATTTCAATGAATCAACAATTATGTGACCTTTTTAGTCGAGCCATAACAGAGTTGTGTTTTTTTTTTTAATAATAAAGTAATAAACGGATGTCCGTGCCAACTTACGCACATCTTGACTAACTTCGAAATTCTAAAAGTAATGACCGGACAATATCACAGTTGTTTTTCCCAGTTTTCCACCCATACACTGCTTTTGGATACCGACAAAGCTAAAGTGACATTGTTGACTCATGTAGGCTACTGTGACGTGGGGTTCACACTAAATTGAATCTAAAGTATTGGATTGAATACGTGTTCCTCCAAAGAAAGCTGGACTTCAATTGGAATAACCTATTAGTGGACATCTTTTCCTTAAAATTGGATTATCTTCTGTACCATAAACTAAAAGGATGCATAATTTGGATATATTGAAAGACAATTGAGACCACATTGGACCCACTTTTCTTTTTTTGCTCAGCCACTTTAGACCCGCTTGGAGTTTTGGACATGATAAATTATTCTTTTGCTATCGGACGTGGGCGGAGTCATGAAGGGGTAATAGGGGTCACTTAATCCCTCACTTTAATTTCTCACAAGTATTTTTAATAGTTTGGAGCTAAATTTACAATTTTGAACCCTACAAAAATTAAAAAATTGCCTCAACTTGCTTAAAATGCATAGAAATATCAAAAAATTTCTTCTTTTCAAGAGTTGATAATATTACAACTATTTTCGAAATATAGCAAGTCATTGAGACCATTTATAAAGCAAAAATACATATATTACTGTATATCTACATTATAGTTAATCTCTTAAGTTAAAAAATAACTTGCATATAAATTTAATTTTGATCCCGGTAATCAAAAATTCTGGCTCCGTCCCTGCTATCGGAGCAAGTACATACGCTCCAAGTATTTTGTGATAGGCGAAACTTGCATGGCAGGACTTTTGAATTGGTAAATTAAAGAACACAATGACATCTGGTGTGTTGCGATTGGTGAAGAGCATTGTTCTAAGAACACTAATTAATCTCCCTTCATTAGACTATGTTTTTTTCGGATTTGCGACAAATAATCGAAGATATCAAGGGAAAAACAGCTTGAATATGAGCAAAACTTAAAAGAAAGAAAGAGAAAAAAAAGTGCGAAGAAAGTTTTATTGTCGATGGTCCAGATTTTAAATAAGCTAATCCAGAGAAGAGTTGGAAGAGTTTATTTAAAGTCTGGATCTTTTAATATATTTTTGGACGGTTGAAATGTGCGCTGGGTACCGTCAGGTGGTATCCACACGGCACTGCTCTAAATCCAGAAGATGAACAGTTAATACACAGCCGGTCCGTTTGTAATTGGCAAAATCGCAAGCTACTGGAAAACAATTGAAAGAACAAACATAAAACAAGAAATTACGAATTGGGAGGTGACATCAGATCAAGGTTAGAGCTAATTAATCAAAAAATGCGAAAAACAAAATTCCCAAGCACAGAAACATCCCAGAAACAGAGGGATTTTCCTAATTCGTCTAAAAATCACAAAATATATACCAACATAACAATCCCAATTCCTCCTCATCAACATCCTAAGATATATATATATATATATATATATAGAGAGAGAGAGAGAGAGAGAGAGAGGACAATTTCTTGATCAAGAAACAGGGAACCCATCTCCAGCCCTATTCATAGCAGCAAACCTGGTGGGTCTCGGTCGAAATTTCTTTCTCTTCTGATCGTGGCTTGACGGTCTAATAATCTGCATCAGAAATTTATTTAGAAGAAAACCCTTTGATTGATTTGGGTCGAGGCGATTGATACGGGCCGTTAATCTATTCGAGAGTACACGAGAGCTCCGGTGGAGGCTGCACCGGAACGAACCCGGGTGCGTCGTCGGAGAACAAAGGCATGTTCGAGTAGAAGAAGACGGCGGCGGCGGTAGTGATTTTGGTAGAGACGAAGTTTTGGAAGCCATTGCTAATTGCGAGTGTATGTGGTGACTTGAGCCCTCTGTTTTTTCAGATGTCTTTATGTGTTATATTTTCCTTTGGTGCTATAGCAATACAAAGAGGGTTATATACTTGTGCATCTTTTTTTTGTAGCTTCTTTAAATACTTTACACAAAACTATTTAAGATTCTTTGTACGTGTGATAAAAATGGAACGGTGCGTAGGGGTGAGAATTTATGACACGGTACGATAACACGATCCGAACACGACACAAAGTTAGCAGGTTAGTGTTGAGTATTTCTGACACGAAACACGTATATAACACGACCCAATAACACGATTAGTAAATAGGTCAGGTTCGGGTTCAACCCGCATAACCCGAGAATGACACGAATTAACCTGTTCGTCTATTCGTGTCGACACAGTAACCCGAGAATGACACGAATTAACCTGCATAACTCGAGAATTAACCTAAATTAACCCGCATAACCCGAGAATGACACGAATTAATCATGTCAATTCGTGTTGGGTTCGGGTCAAATTTGACTAAATAGGTCGTTTACAAGTTAATCGTGTCAACCCGAACACGACACGAATATTAGCAATTCGTGTTGGGTTAGGGTTCAGTTTTTCGACACGATTACTAAACCAGGTCATTTCGACATGAACCCAATTTGACACGAACCCGATTCGACACGACACAACACGACCTGACGCCCACCCCTAATGGTGTGTATTCTCTCTCTTAGATTGGGAGGGTCAAATAACTTGAATTCAAAACGTACGCGGCTTCTCTTACGCATTGATATTATGAGAGCATCTCCAACCATAGGGTTTTCCTTCAAAATGAAGAACGGAAGTGACATATCAAGGGGAGATTTTGTAATTTATGTCCTCTTTTGCTCAAAAGGTTATACTTTTTGGAGGGACCCATCCTCATTTTTTGAGAATTGGTTCTTCAAATTTGTTTTGGTTCTTCAAATTTGAAGAACCAAAATAAATTTGAAGAATGGATGCGACAAAAAGGAGGATGGACCCCTCCAAACAATACAACTTTTTGAGAAAAAATAGGTATAAATTATAAAATCTCCCCTTGATATGTTACTTCCATTCTTCATTTTGAAGTTTTGAAGAGTGATAGGAGATGCTCTGATAGGTGAGATTACTTAACCCCGCTGACTTACAATACTTCATAAATACTGGTATAGTTTTTTTTTTTTTATCGAAAGTTTATTAATCCGATTTATAGGGAGTTGATCCCATAGAAAATAAAGAATTGTCTCCAAGAGCTTCGTTGGGAATTAAAATATGTTTGTTAGTTTTCCAAATATTACTTAGATGTTTGATTCCACCGTTTAGAAATCCTGGCTCGGCTCTTGCACACGTTGCAAATTTAGAGGATAGTCAAACCTCCCAGATAATTTATTATTTGGTAAATAACTAAATACACACTTGTAAATTAAGATGACATCTAGTTGACAGCTCAAAAGTTATATTTTCACAGAATTTCTAAGCCTCAATAGAGAAATGAGGAGGTAATATTTTTAAACTTATAACCATCCAGAATTGTATTTTGTTGTATGAAACAATACCTAGGCTCGAATCCACGACGTGGCATGTAACATCACAAGAAAAGTGCCACCACCGCTGAATTCAAAGCTTCGGTATTGTATTTTTTTGTAATGTATAGAATTCTCTTCTTCTTCTTTTTCAAATTGGTACTTCATTTATATAAGATCCAAAATCGCAAATACATCAGAGTTGGAATAGGTAGAGGGTCATACTGCAACTGTGCAACATAAGCTAATTTTGTGTATGTTATATATGCAGCATTACCCATTTCTAGTAATTTTGCCTCGATTAATTCCTTGGATATCACCCAAGGAATTAGTCGAGACAAAAAATATTTCGAACACCCTTCATAAACAAAAATCTAAAAGAAGGAAGATAGTATCCATAGAACCGAAGTGCGACAATGGGAACTTGAATATAGAAGTTGGATGAGTAAAAAATAGAACACTAGTAGAAATCTTACTTACAACAAGAAAATAAACGGGAATTATAGAAAAAAAAATAAACGGGAATCATCCAAAGGGTCTATGTGAGGTCTTTTTTTCCATTGATCAAGAGCAGCGACAGAACCGGAATTTAATTTAGCAGTGGCGAAGATACATACCGAAAGTAAAATTATTAAGATGTAGTACAATATTAATATTAATTGACTCCAAAAAAATCAGGGAAAAAAATGTTTTAACTTACTCTATCTTTCTAAAAAATGCCCAGCGCTTAGCTTTCAGACTGCCCTGCGCTCGCACTTTTAATAGTTAATACTTGTATTGTGCTCGCGCTCTCAATCTTTGCTCTCACAAATTTTAGTAGTTTGAGATGTGATTCAAAAACACTTTCACGTTCGTGCACGCACTTCTGTCCATTCACGCGTACGCGAATTATGTGACTTAGCTCCCTCCTCAAGTGAGAATCTTTCAAGTAGTTAAAAGCATCAATGATTGAATTACAATCAAGCCCTTTGACAATATCTTTCTGATGATCAAGAAAATTGTCAAAAACTTTCCCTTTATCCTCGTGTCTTCACAAATTTTGCAGCTGAAAACATGCTCTCTTTTGTAGCAGTTGAAACAATCAACATCAAAATCAACCCAAGATGAATTTATATTCAGTCAGCAAGAAGATAAATTGTGGATTATATTGTTTTGTTCAACATGTACGTGACACAACTCTCACAAATTTTGATCATACCCCTGCCTCATGAAATTTATTAGAGATTTACAATCAAGCTTCAATGCAGCATTTGGGTCTTCGAGCGCCCCTTTCAAGTCCCTCCTTTCATGCCTCACCGCCAAGCGCCCAGCGTAGAGCTCGGCAGACCCTTTGAGGGCCTCCGAAAATGGCTCTTCTGCTTTGGCATAATCATCCTCTAGCAGGGCTGGCTTCAAAGCTTTGTATGTTGGCTTGGTCGACATTTTCTGAAGATGTTGAAACAAAATAATGAGTAACTCATCCAAATGTGAATGGTTTGACAAGCAGGTGACCATAAAAGCATGAGAAGTGGCTTCAATTTTGGCTTCTTTTTTACCCAAGGATTGCGCATTTTCATCATGTATTTTGAACGAAGTTCACTTCACCTTTTTAAAAATAATAAGAAAGCAACGTATGAAATCAGTAGAGTTGGTTACACTCGTGAGAATAGGTCCGGAGGGTAAGAGCCTAGAGTGTTATCTAGATGAAAGAGAGAGAGATAGAGAAGAGAACGGGATCAGAGACTTCAGTAATATATTTGGTAAATAGAGAATGGTGAATGTAATGTACCGTGAGCTAAACTACACATACAGGGAAGACAAAGAAAAGGGCTTGTACGGAGAATATATCCCCAAATGACAATGTTTCAGTCTTCAATTTTGAAGGTTATGCAAGTATGATGTCTCCAAATGCTTGGACAAATGATTTTATCCTGAAAGAGTCTGGCACCATTTCTTTCAAATCTTTTTAGTCTTTCTGTGGCTTTGGTTACTGTTATTTCTGCTTGATGCAAATTATTTAATTTACATGCTCTTTGATCATAATAGTTGATCTCTCTGATTATAATAGATGTTCCAGGCTCGCTTAGCTCCTATGATTGCGGCATTTGCGTTGGATGAAGTTGTCTTTAAAGTTGGAACTGAAACATATATGGATTCTCTCTGTTGAGGATGGGCTTCTATCTGACGGCACTTTTGATCCATTTATCGTAACCCTTGAACTGGAAATTTTTAGTTATATGATGGCAGTCATCTCATTGAAACTGAAGTGCAGATCATTGTTTTTGAAGTTGATTAAGATTGCAAGCAGCTTTGCCATTGGTTCTGATCCCTCTGCGCTGAAAGTGTTATTGCTTCACTGATTCTGCATTTTGCTACGCAACCTTCCTTTGAAATCTTCAATGCTGGGATTGCTATATAATTAAGTGGGAACTTGGCCATGCTATGATTTGGGTCTGTAGCATAGACCATTGCATTTTTTTATTTGTTTTGTGTATGTATTTAGTAGGTATGAGAGGAGTGGCTGATGGATTAGGATTTGCAACATTGCCTATCTCAGATATATTACAACTGTTTTGAATGAGTGAAAAATCCGTTTTTGAGGGCGAGGAAGAGGAGAACAAATTGAAATATGGCGTTTTAATGTATGTGAGCATGGATAGCTTGAGGCTTATAGTGGTGTGTAGCTCAGAATATGTTGATGCCAGTATGCAGTCTAGCTTCAATACTGTGATGCAAATCGCTACGGATCTGTTCAAGAATCTCCTGTGTATTTATCGACGTGAAACACCAGAATGTTGAGTTTTGTTCATCAAGATTTTTTTGGAAAAGTTAGGACCGAGACGAGTTATAAAAATAGTTTAATGAGGCCCAATCGAACAATACTTTCCCATGTTTGATTTAAACACATGTTTTTTTGGTCGCCTTTGGCAAACCGAAAAATTACTGTACTTAGTTTTTGTGGAAGTCTCGAGTTACATGGAAGTTTGTGATATTTGCAAAAGTTTATGCATAAAATCAAAAGAGTATTTACATAATTTATAGGTCAATTGAGAAGAATCTAAATAGTTCTTGCATTAATTACATATCAAATGAAGGGACACAAAATAATTAACACTAGGTATTTGAACAGCCACAAGCAAATTGATTACATCTATATGAGAAGAGAATTTGAAAAATTAAATGTTTCATTCACGATACAACAAAAGAAGGCACAGGAAACCAATCCACTTCTATTCTCTAGGACTATTTTCAAGTTCCGATGATCATTCACATAAACCCAGAAACATCCTATAACCACTAACAATCCAAAGTTCATGAGAGATGCTAACGAAGACTTCTAAATCCACAACTCATAGTCTAGAACGACACAAGAAGAACTTTACTCCTACCTTCTGAGGAGTAGACACATAGCACAAAAGGCCAGAACACCGCCCCTTATTCATTCTCTTGAAGCAATTTATCTTTGGATAACTAGAGATCATTAAAAGCATACGAGATAGTTAAAAAAATCAAACTGCAGAATGGAAGCAAGAATTACTCAAGCAGCAAGAGAAAAGAGAAGGGCCAAGTGCAAGAGAAAGAGAAGGGCCAAGAATACACCAATTAGTCAACCAACATTTCCATACGAAAAACATTGCCTCAAGAAACATTTCCATACAATACAGTGTCATTTTGCGTCCACGGAGTTTTTAAGCTAGTAGTAATTTCTCACTTCAACCATTGACCATGTACAAATGTAGTTTCTCCTCCTTGCCGACGAACTCATAAAGAACAGCCATACGTTTGCCTTCCAATATAGCGAACGGAACAGACAAACAAGTTCTTAGCATATAGTGCCATTTTGCTTGCACGGAGTTTTTAAACTAGTAGTAATTCTCACTTCAACCATTGACCTTGTACAAATGTAGTTTCTCCTCCTCGCCGACGAACTCATAAAGAACAACCATACGTTTGCCTTCCCAAAGCTGAAGTGCCCGGTCCCCAAGATCGTACGGTAATTGATAACAAAAGTATCATCCTTCGACCGATGCACGAGACGAACTAGATCCACACTCCCTAGGAGATGGAATTCCACAAGGAGGCCATCACCAATTACAATATGGCGCTCGTCGAGCTGCTCCCGAAGTGTCACAGATGCTGCCTACGGAAAGATCAATTGCCTCATTGCATCGGTATTACTAAAGGTCTTGACAAAATGGAGTACTGCCTCCTCAAGAACTGAATCAACCTGGAACACACCAACTTCTGTGCCAACCGTGCTTCATGCCGTGCCCGTTACTTCGTCGTGCCGCATCATGCCGTGTCGTATCGTGCTCGTGTCGTGCCGTACTGGGGCAATTTACTTACCGTGCCGTGTCGGGTCTTGCATTTTTTAAGTCGTGACGTGCCGTGCCGTTGACTTAATCGTGTTGTGTCATGTCGTGCTTTTTTTTTGTCGTGTCGTGCCTTTTTAATCGTGTCATGTGGTGCCGTATTATTTTGAATCGTGCCGGCCCGTTTACTTTCGTGCCGTGCTTTTTTGAATCGTGTCGTGCCGTGCCGGCCCGTTTGCTTAATCACGTGTCGTGCCGTTCCTTTTTAAATCGAGTTACATGGAAGTTTGTGATATTTGCAAAAGTTTATGCATAAAATCAAAAGAGTATTTACATAATTTATAGGTCAATTGAGAAGAATCTAAATAGTTCTTGCATTAATTACATATCAAATGAAGGGACACAAAATAATTAACACTAGGTATTTGAACAGCCACAAGCAAATTGATTACATCTATATGAGAAGAGAATCTGAAAAGTTAAATGTTTGATTCACGATACAACAAAAGAAGGCACATGAAACCATCCACTTCTATTCTCTAGGACTATTTTCAAGTTCCGATGATCATTTATATAAACCCAGAAACATCCTATAACCACTAACAATCCAAAGTTCATGAGAGATGCTAACGAAGACTTCTAAACCCATAACTCATAGTCTAGAACGACACAAGAAGAACTTTACTCCTGCCTTCTGAGGACTAGACACATAGCACAAAAGGCCGGAACACCGCCCCTTATTCATTCTCTTGAAGCAATTTATCTTTGGATAGTTAGAGATCATTAAAAGCATATGATATAGTTAAAAAAATCAAACTGCAGAATGGAAGCAAGAATTACTCAAGCAGCAGGAGAAAAGAGAAGGGCCAAGAGCAAGAGAAAAGAGAAGAGCCAAGAATACACCAATTAGTCAACCAATATTTCCATACGAAAAAACATTGCCTCAAGAAACATTTCCATACAATATAGTGTCATTTTGCGTCCACGGAGTTTTTAAACTAGTAGTAATTTCTCACTTCAACCATTGACCATGTACAAATGTAGTTTCTCCTCCTGGCCGACGAACTCATAAAGAACAGCCATACGTTTGCCTTCCAATATAGCGAACGGAACAAACAAACAAGTTCTTAGCATATAGTGCCATTTTGCGTGCACGGAGTTTTTAAACTTGTAGTAATTCTCACTTCAACCATTGACCATGTACAAATGTAGTTTCTCCTCCTCGCCGACGAACTCATAAAGAACAGCCATACGTTTGCCTTCCCAAAGCTGAAGTGCTCGGTCCCCCAAGACCGTACGGTAATTGACAGCAAAAGTATCATCCTTCGACCGATGCACGAGACGCACTGGATCCACACTCCCTAGGAGATGGAATTCCATAAGGAGGCCATCACCAATTACAATATGGTGCTCGTGGAGCTGCTCCCGAAGAGTCACAGATGATGCCTGCAGAAAGATCAATTGCCTCGTTGCGTCAGTATTACTCAAGGTCTTGACAAAGAGGAGTACAGCCTCCTCGGGAACTGAATCAACCTAGAACACACCAACTTCCGTGCCAACCGTGCTTCGTGCCGTGCGGTGTCGTGCCCGTTTACTTCATCATGCCGCGTCGTGCTGTGACGTACCATACCGGGCCAATTTACTTTACCGTGCTGTGTCGGGTCGTGCCTTTTTTAAGTCGTGACGTGCCTTATCGTGCCGTGCTGTTGACTTAATCGTGTTGTGTCATGCCGTGCTTTTTTTTTTTGTCGTGTCGTGCCTTTTTAATCGTGTCATGTCGTGCCGTGTTATTTTTAATCGTGCCGGCCCGTTTACTTTCGTGCCGTGCTTTTTTGAATCGTGTCGTGCCGTGCCGGCCCGTTTACTTAATCGTATGTCATGTCGTGCATTTTTAAATCGTGTCGTGCCATTGATTTTCAATTATTGGATACGAAAATCGTAAAGACGGTAAAGGATGTAGGTATGGAAATTGTAATTATAAAACTTAATCTATTTAATCAATTTTGGACAATTTCAAGCTATATTAATTTATTTCATCGAAAATTTTATTTTTTGTAGTAATAAAAAAAACATGTTCTTTTTAAATATGTATAAAGAATTGTGTAAAAAAAATGTTTTCTTAAGGATGTAAGGTTGTAAAATTGTTTTTTTTTTTTTACTTGTTGGAGTATAAAGAATTAGATTCAAGTACAAGCAAAATTAGAGTATAAAAAATTAAATCGATTGAATTTGCCAATTTGGACAATACCAATTAGGCAATTACCATATCTTTTCTCTCAATACAAAACAAAATTTAATACTATTACACTACCAAAAATACTTACAATGAAAAAACTTACAACTTACAAAATTTAACAAATTCTGCTACAACTTACAAATCGATCTGAAACCCTAGGATTCAATCGAGACCCAAATCGATCTCAAACGATCAAACCCTAGAATCTGAAACCCAAATCGATCTCAAGCCCTAGAATTTGAAACACACACTGCTAAATCGTCTGTGAGAGTGAGAGAGACAGAGAGTGATATAGTGTGAGACTGTGAGAGAAAGACAGAAAGAATCTATGATCGATCTCAAAACAAACCCAAAACCAAAATCGTTTGTGAGAGTGATATAGTGAGAGTGTGAGACTGAGAGAGAGAGAGAGAGAGAGAGAGAGAGAGAGAGAGAGAGAGAGGGTTAAGGTTTTTGTGGCTGCTGGTGGCCCAAAAAAACATTATATATAGTGTGTGTGTGTGTGTGGTACGTAGAATTACATATATGGAAAATTCTCGTAAAGTTTCGATGCATTACTCGAGGGCCTTTCAGGTTATTTTTTGAAAATCGGAACCGTCTATCTTTTTTCTAAGAAGGATTATATCGTTCATGTCAAAAATTAAGTAAATTGATTATTGCTATATGCTCGATCGAACTTAACAATTTTTTTCCTTCTGATGAATCTACGTCTCGAATCTCCCAATGAAGGGCCGTTCAAAATCGGATTGACCCAAATTTTTGTGAGACGTGTTAAAACACCAAGAGAAACAAAATGATAGGTGTGGATTGTCGTAATTGTGTTGCGCTCGTGTGACTAATGTACATTAAACTATAGCATAAGACTTAGTTTCGAACCAACTATATTCAACGTATAGATTTCAAAGGTCGTTACCGAGTAAAAATTTATAATGGTCGATCTGAACCATTAGGATTTCACGCCTCGTTGATTCCATCATTGACACCAATTTTTTAGATCATCGGATATCGATAGCCATAATATCGGATCATGTTTAATGCTTCCCGAGGCTTGAAAGTCTTATTCTAAACGATAACAGCCCCACCAAAGGTTTTTTTTTTTTTCGATCGGAACAGTCTATCTTTCACATATTACAGAGTACGTCGTTTGTACCAAAAGTTAAGTACATCGTGTTTCAACTTACTTTTAATCGGATAATAACTCTCTTGTAAAATTCATCTAAATAACACATTCATACCCCAATCAAGGGGTTTTCTAAATCCGGTCGATATGTAACTTTCCATGATTAATTTAATCAACAAAAACTATCATTTTAACGCTCTCGATTATTCAATTAGTTTAATTTAATGGAAATCTGAACATATTTGTACCGAATCTTATCGTAACTTTTTTTAACCCATTTTAAAAAAAAATAATTTTGTAACTTTTTTTTCCTTTTTTTTTGTCCAACTCTCTCTCTCTCTCTCAAACCGAAAAAACAATAAAAACTTTTTATTTATTTCCTATTTATTTTCTTTTTTGGTTCATGACTTCATTTTTTTTAACTTGATATAATTAAGTGATTCACTAACACAAATAAAAAATAATTTTTTTCACCAAAAGAAATTGATATTTTTTTCAAAATCTTTATTAGATAAAAGGCAATGTATATGTGTGGTATACATTTTTTTTCATGTTTGAATTTTGATTCAAAATTTATTAATCATATAAAATATTTTAAAAACTTATTTTCTTTTTTTGTCCAAACACTCTCTCTCTCTCTCTCCAAAAAAAAAAATATCGAAATAAAAAAAATTGTAACTTCTTTTTCCCTTTTGTTTTTTTTTTGTTCATGACTTCATTTTTTTAAAACTTGATATAATTCACTAACACAAGCAAAAAATAATTCTTCTTTTTTTTGGATTATCAAAAAATATAGAAATAAAGTATTTACACTTTGTTTGGTTGAGAGTTTTGAAAAGAATATTTTGAGAAATGTTTTTGAGATGGTGTTTGGATGAATTTTTAGAAAGTAATAATTAGAGAGATGTGTAATAATTGGAGATAGATAGAGACCTGTTCTTTTCACATTTCCAAAAAGATTCTTTCCCCATCTCTTTTTACTCACATTTCTCTCTCTACTTATTACCCCTCTCTCCAATCATTATTTTTATTTCTCTCTCCAATTATTACACATCTTTCTAATTATTACTCTTTCTAAAAATTCATCCAAACACCATCTCGAAAATATTTCTCAAAATATAATCATTTGAAAAGTGGCACGAACTCCCAAAACGGACTAACAAATCCGGACAGAGGGAGTATTATACTATATATTTTTGCTAAGTAATACGCCAGATAAGAAATTCTCGATCCGGAACAGAACCGAACCTTCACGGATGGATTAACGAACGAATCGGATTGGGTGGATTGAGCGGATCGAATGATCCGCTGGACAGCCCTACTGACCAGTATAATAAGCAAAAATATGGAACCCCAGTTCTAGCACACCAGATCGATTCTCTTCTGTTCTTATCG